>JAQZBX010005201.1:0-57287 GCA_029593785.1 Cabassous unicinctus
TATATATATATATATATATATAGTTGGTGGGATTGTGAAATTGTGCAGCCTCTGTGGAAATCAGTTTGGCAGTTCCTCAGAAAGTTGAACATAAAATACCATAAGACCAGGAATCCCAATTCTAAGTATTTTCCAAAAGAATTGGAAGAATTGTAGAGAAATCTGTACACCAATGTTCATAATGGTCATGGCAGCATTATTCACAACAGCTAAAAGGTGGAAGCAATCCAAGTGTCCATCAACACATGAGTGGATAAACAATGTGTGGTCTATACGTACAATGAAATATTATTCAGTCGTACCATGGAATTTAGTTCTGATACATGTGACAACATGGATGAACCTTGAAGGCATCATGTTGAGTGAAATAAGGCAGAAACTAAAGGACAAATATTGTGTGATCTCACTTATATGAAATACCTAAAATAAGCAAATTCATAGAGACAGACAGCAGATTACAGCTGAGGGTAGATGGGGATTTACTGCTTAATGGGTGTGGAATTTCTGTTTGAGGTGATATAAAAAGTTTGTGTAATGGATGTTGGTGATGGAAGCACAATACTATGAATGTAACAAATACAATGAATTGTATACTTGAAAGTCATTAAATTGGGAAACTTTGAGTTGTATATATGTTAATACAATAAGTTTTAAAAAGGTGTTTATATAATACTTTTGGATGATTCAAATTAATAAAATGGTACACGTTTATCTTAGAAAATTTGGAAAAATATAGAAAAGTATGACAAAAATAAAAACCCATCTTTTTCCATTTTCTTCTAGTCTTGTTTGGTTATACAGAAGATATACGGTGATATCCTTTTACAGAATTATCATTATACAATATATTTAATGATATTACATTTGCTATATAATTTATATTGTTTTTAAACGTTTATAATGAAAACAGTTTACGTGTTCAGCCATTGTCATGCACTTGTCTACTGTGATGTTTACGTGTCACAGTGAGACTATTTGCATGATGTTCCTCACAAGCATTTAAGGGCATTAGACTTGTATAATGACTCTGCCACCAACTAGAGAGACAACCTTGGTAAGTTACTTAGCATTTCTGAATGTCATTGGCTGTATCCGTAGAATAAAGCTAATTACACAAAGCCTTTACAGGGCTTTTGCGAGGATAATTTCTAACCTATACACAGTGCCTAGAACGTAGTATGTATTCAATAAATCATAGCTGTCAAATATTAATGCATTATATCCATTTGCCTTCAGTTATCTTCTTTCCACTAAGCTGTGGGAAAATCTTACTATTCCTTCTCATACTCTAGAATTTCATCATTACTAGTTATTATGTATTTCTCATACAATACAAACATTTTTTTTTAAAATATCATCAGAAAGAAGAGTGTGGCATAGTAGAGAGGTTAAGGGTCTTTGGAAATAGATCAGGATTCAGTTTGTGGATTTTTCCACTTACTAGCTGTATGACATTGGGAAAATTAATAAACTTTGAGATTTCTTTTTCTCATTTGTAAACTGTATATAATAATGCCATATACAATCAAGGAAGAACACATTAATAGCTCCTATTATAGTGCAGGAAACTCAGGGGTGCTTACAATCACCCTAGCCAAAGTTCTGTTTTCCAGACTGCCACAAAACAAAAACCATGGGCTATTATGAAACCATTTCTTCAAAACCATAGGATATTAGAGGTGAAGGTTAATTTGGAGGTCAACAAGTCTTAACCTCATCCAAAGGCAGAATTTCTCACACAACCTCTCCAGCAAGGAAATGTCTTCCTAGCATTTGCATAAATACCTCCAGGTATGGGACACTCACTATCACCTAATTTCATTTTTGGACAGGCCTAATTGTTAGAAAATTTTCCTTCTATTGATTAATGATTGGCCCTGTGGTTCTGCTGCTGCCCGTCAGAGCTTTCCTGAGTAAGATCTACCATCAGGCAAGGCTCCTAATCAGTCATTACCAAATTGGCAATTTATGGATGGCCAGCATTCTTTATTGGTCAATTCCCTGCTCATTTTAGTGTTTGTGCCATTAAGTATTGTAAATATCAACCCTGGTGTATGGAAAACATGAATTGGGGTCCTGACTCTTTCCATAATACTGAGTGACTGTGGGAAGTTACACTGGATCTCTGGCCTCAGGATCCCCATCTACAAAACAGGGGTAATAACTGTACCTACTTCATAAGGTTGTTTTGAGGAGAATGTGGAATAAAGTATATAAATAGCATAGCCTGTTTTCTCTCATGTTGCAATAAATGAAGCCTATCATGACTATTACATCACAATGGTTCCACAATAGTTAAAAACAACTATTTATCACTTAATATCCTCAGTTTATCATCAGTTTGTCATCATCCAGTTCCTCTTATATGGGGAACTTTCTAATCATTTGTCCAATAGTCTCTGAAAGTTAATTAGCAATTACTATGTGGCTAATACTGTGCTAAGAATTTTACATGCTTTCACTTCACTAAATCTTCACAACATTTCTATAAAGTAGATACTGTTATTGTCCCAGTTTACAGACAGGGAGAATGAGTCTCAAAGAAATAAATATATGCACTTATATAGTGTACTATATATGCCCATTTTACTTAAATAAAAGTGTAGCATACTGTACCATATATGTATTGTTTTCTCCTACTGTTAAGAGTTATCATTTATTGGGTGGTTTCTGTATACCAGGCACTGTTCTAAGTATTACCATATTTAATCCTCATAGCAATCAATACATACCAAAATAATCATCCCATTTTACAGATGAACCACAGGGAGATCTAGTATCTTGCCCAAGGTCAAACATGTCCAGGCTAGAATTCAATACCAGGTGGTCTGTTGCCAGTTGCTCTGCTCCTGAACACATTCCCATCCTACCTAGCTCTGAGAGAGGCTGATAGTTGCCTCACTTTTTTCCAATTTGGCAGCAACATGTTTAGTCACAGGAGGTAGATTATGATTGGCCTAAGCCAATCATGAAAATCCTGTTCTAACTTCACAGCTTCCCTTCCCTCAGGGTGGCCATGGGACCCCATATGGCAAATGAGACCTAAGGGTGATTTGACTGCAAGGACCTTCCAGAAAAGTCTTCTCTAATAAAAAGTGATAAACATAGCCAGTGCTGCCCTCCTCAGCTTTCTTCCTGATCTCAAAGCATATGTGATGTCTGGAGCTAGAGCAGCCACCTTGAGACCGTAAGACAACAAGCCAAACTGCTAAGTAGGCAGAAAGGGAAAACAGAATGGGCCTGGGTCTTAAATGATAGAGTGGAATTGCTACATAAGCCCTGGACTGCCTGCTTCTACCAGAGACTCCTCATGAGAAAAGACTTAACTTGTTGATGCCTACCAGTCAAAGACCACCAAAAGCACACTTGTAGTCCAAAAAAAATTGGGTATATTATCACTTATTCCAAAAAGGAAACCTCATACATGGAGAACATGCATCTCAGAACATGTTAGCAGGGGCTTGAATAGAATTTGGGATTGTGATAGTTCATTTGGGAAAAGTTCAAGGAAGCATTAATTTTCCTCAGAATTCCATGCTATCAGAAAGCATGGCATTTTCATTAATTGGCCATCTTAATAGTTTTTATCTAGGAGGTTGGGAGAACAAAGACCAAAACTGTCTCCGGCAAAGAAACAGCAGTCTTTCTTTTTAGCCAGGAGGGGGAGATGTTGGTCATTTTTGTGGTTTGCACGGTGCTCTTTCTTTTGTGCTCAGACATGATTACAGCATGGTCTTCCTTTTTCCTCTCTTAATCACAGTCACAGCGTGACCCTTTCTGATGTTGGAATTTAACGGAACACATAGCTAGTTCTTTGTACCAGAGCAGCTCCAAACCGATAGCTATCAGGGGCTGCTGTTTGCATTCTCAAACTCTTTGTTTAAGCCAGTGAAAGTCAGGTTTTCTGTCACTTGCAGCCAGATCCTTTCTTAACCAACAAATTAAAACTATCCCTTCCCACACTGCAGCTTTGCTCATTAAGAAATTTATGCTAGCACATTCCTCTTCAAACCCTCTTTTGTTACGGCATCTGCCAAGAGAGCTTATGTACCAATCTTAATTTCTTTGAGCTGCCCCCTGCTCAGCTTCTCTTTCTTTTTTTTTTTTTTGGTGGTTGTCTCTGACATCAGGTCTCCTCTGTCTTGTCCCTTTCTTCTGTTTACTTGTAGACTTTTTGGCTACATTACTTACCCTCCTGCAGACTCATCTCTATGTTTCCTACCAGGTTTAGAGAAAGGGTCTGAATTTATACAGCCTATGTTCAAATTTTCAATCCACCATTCAGTAGCATTGTGACTTAGAAAGTTGCTCAATCTCTCTAGAACTCATTTTTATTACCTGTAAAAATGGGATATTAATAATACTTAACTCCATGGTTTTTTTTTGTGGGGATAAAATGAAATAATACATGTAAAACACATAGCACAGTTTCTGGCACATTGTACATTATCATTATTGGCACTTAGTTTATAAGGATTCCTTACTCTTTATAAGACAGCATAAGCAAAACATCCTAGGTTGTTCACTAGCTGGTTTTATTTTATTATTTTATTTTATTTATTTTTGCCATGAGCATGCCTGATATACAAGTCCTCTCATCTCTTGAGCTTACAAAGTTGGGTGGGTGGGTTCATAGCTTGCTCTAGAAAGATACAGATGTTCCTTCAGCTTCAATTTTTTTTAATTCTCTTGATGCCAGGGAGAATTAATTTGTTTTGTTTTTAAGTAGTGAGTTTATTTTTCTTACTGTAAGAGAGGTCATTTCTGGAGCTGAAATGGAGCAAATTATTTGTCATTTCTGACTGAATACTCCTCTCTACTCCTTTACTAAAACAAAACAAAACAAAACTTCTCATGGTTATCTGTTATCATCAGGATCAATCTTGTTCTCCTTTGGTTCCTGCTAATTTGTAGACTATTTCCCATTTCCCCTCCCTCTTAATAGTCAGTTTCCTCACTTAAACCCGCCTGGGGTTGAGGGAAAGCCCCCAGGAAACTGCAGTTCAGTCTGGTTCCTGCGGCTGTGTGATTTGGTTCAGGCCCCTAACACTCTGTGCCTTGCTTCCTCCGTTGTTAAATGCATAACTGTGCCCCAGGTTTCAATCTTTGCGAATCCAAATCAAAGGAAATAATGATAAGGGATGAGCTTTGAGTGCAGCTAAATCATAAGGGGGAAGCCCTGTGGTCCCAAAATGTGACTCCAAAGATTGAGAGATGGTTAAAAATCTCAAGTTACTAGGACGGTGGTATTTCGGGCATACTTCTCACACTGGGGTGTCTGTACTGCTGGGTATCGTCAACGTCGTGATAAGCATGCTTCATCTTCCTAGAAAACAGATTTACTCTGCAGTAAGGAATTTGGAACTGGGCTTTTATATTATAGGAGACGTGAGTATATTGTAGAGTAGGATGCAAATTCTGCATTATTTTCAAATACATCAGGAAACTATGAAAATATTTAAATTTACTGCAGGGTTGTTTGGACCACACCCAAGACTCCTGGATATAGGAGGACATTCTTCTCACTCCTTAGGAGAACTAAGATATACACACCTGAGAAGTGTGCACCTCACAGTTGGACTTTGATTGTAATCCCAGCTCTGTTAGTTACTTGTCATGTAAGCTTGGACAAGTAATTTAAACTCTCTGAGCTACTCCTTCTTCATCTGCAAAAATGGGTATAATATGTGTGTTATGGAACTGTTGTGAGGAATAAAAGATACTGTGCCTAAAAGTGCCTGCCATGGACCCATCACAGCATGGGCAATTAATGAGAGCTATAACCATTCTCATGAGTCATGTGAAGTCCAACTTGTTTCAGACACCCACTTGTCTATCTGACAACATCCATGTCACTTTTTAGATTTTGAGATAGATCATACCATTTTGGAAGTTCTTCCTCATTTCTTGACTTAAATGTTTCTTTCTAATTTCCCCAACTGGTCCTAATTCTTGACTGAAGAAATTTATTTAAATTTTTTTTACCAAGCAGGCCTATAAAATCTGTTCACTGCCCCACCCCCACCAACACCACTACCAAAGACACATATTTTTGTTGGGTGAATATCTTGATAAGTTGCTTAGGGGGGGCGGGGGAGGGGGCAGGGAATGTTGAGAAGAATGAGATCCTTGGATGTGGGTCTAATAGCCTAGCTGTTGTTTTACTGAGTGGGCATATAGGCTAAATTGCTGGGGACGATTAAGGAGAAATCCAGAGGTTGTGAAAGAAGACACATGAGAAAGGGAAGGAGAGGTGGATCTGCTGGTACATTCCACTTTGAGGAAAGAAATACAAATTCCTAAAAGTATGCTGTATGACATATTCATGGATGGTCAAACCCCTGCCCTTATGATATTTTGAGTATAATTTACCTTATTTATTATTATATAATGGAATTGGATGTGCAAAATTGGGATGAAGAATTAAAAGTAATGTTATCCATGAAGAGCCAGTTACCATTGAAAATAAATATGCAAATATGTATAGTGGATTTTTTTTTTCTTGGAGCACTGGTAATATCCACTGCAGCCTGGCAGCCTGCAGTTCCTTTTCTTGAGCACCTCATAATGGCTTCTGTATCTCATATTCCCTTGAACAAACTGTAGGAAATGCTGAAGTTGAGAAAAAGTAGCAGCTAGTTCGTAAGAAAGTTCTAGATGGAGGCAAATACCTGGTCCATAAGAATCCAATCCTGGCAGCTTTTCACTTCTGCCTCCTCTTCCAAATTATGTGTTTCTGCTTACAATTTATCCCCACCTCACCCCCTTCACAAACTTCTTTCTTAACAGAGATATGTTTTTGTGACCAAATGCCTTTGTGGAACACCCCAAATAATATATTTTCCCCTCTCAAGAACCCAGTCTAAGAGAACGTTGTGTGACAAAGAATTAAGCCCCAACAGTGGTTCTGTCAGAAAGTTGAGGAGGCACTGAATGGGTTGATTTCATTTTGATTACACTGATTTTCTTATTCTAGGTTCTCACACACCCCTTATCAGATTACAGGGTGAGCAACTGGATTCCCAGGTAGGAGCAATGAAGGTATGTAATTAGCCTATTAAGCTCCACTAATGTCTTGTAAAGTCATTCAAGTGACAACAGCAGATATATCAATTCCACCTTGGGCCCCACCACTGGGAGCATTGTATTTCCACCCTGACGTTTATAGTTCCCACAGTCAGAATCAGCAGACTCGGCAGGACCTGGCCTTTTCTGTTTCTTCAAATCAAGATGCAATGAAAACATTCCACGGAATGTGTGTATTCTAGAATTGCACTTTACCACCCCCCTAAAACCCATAGCTTCTCTTCAAAATTGTAGGTGCAAACTGCACAGAAAGCATGTCTTTATTACTTTTACTGTAATATATACTCATATACTTTTCAAAAATCGTCAGTGTTTTAGTGGGCCAACAGTGAATAGCGAGCATCTGACACAGGGTTTTGTTTTTGTTTTTGTTTTGTTTTTGTTCTGTTTTGATTTTGTTTTTTCCCTTCTTGGGGGAAAAGGCAAATATAGGACTTAGTATTCCAGGAGTTTGGGAAGCCAAGGGATCCCAGGATTCATTCATTTTTCTGACAAATATTTATTTATTTAAGCACTTACTTTGTGCCAGGTGCTTTTGTGAGCCTGGATACTAGAGCACTGGACAATACAGAAAAGGTGTCTTTTCTTTTAAAACTTGCCTTCTAGGGTGGGGGTGGGATTGACAAAAATAAATAAGAAAATAACAGTTGGTGATAAGTGCTATGCTGAAATTAGATGGAGGTAATGAGATAAGGGTGGAATGGAAGCGTGATATTCTAGATTTGGTGGTCAGGAAACAACTGAGAGGAGATGATATATTAGCTGATATCTGAATGGCAAGACAAAGCAAGCTATGTGAAGATTTAGGGAACAGGATTGCAGTTAGAGGGGACAGTCTGTGCAGAGGAGATAAAGAAATCCAGTGTGACTGAAACATAGTATGTGGCAGGAAGAGTGTAGTATGCAATATAGCTCAGGACTGGAAAGGGCTAGAGAACATATGGGAAATATAAAGCCAACAGTAAGGGGCTTAGGTTTTATTCCACATGTAGTTGGAAGCCAATGGAAGGTGTTGGGCAGGGAGGATATGTGTAATGAAAAATGTCATGGGTAACAGAATATCAGGGGACAAGAAGGAAAGCAAGGAGAGCAATCTTTTCTACAATATTTTAACTGAGAGATGATGGTGGTAACAGTAGAGGTAATTATATTTTAAAGATAGAGTCATCAAGAGTTGCTGAGGGGGGCTGATGTGGCTCAAATGGTTGGGCGTCCGTCTGCCATATGGAGGGACCTGGGTTCGAGCCCCAGGACCTCCTGGTAAAATAAAAAAATATGTATATATATAGAAGGCGCATGGGCTGCCAGGCTCTGTGTGCCGGTGAGCCTCCAGGCCCCAGGATCCATGCAGCAAGATGATGACGTAACAGGAGAGAGATGCAGGGGAGAGTCAAGACAAGATGCTCTGAAAACCAGGAACCGAGATGGCGCAGGTGGCAGAACACCTCTCTCCTACATCGGAGGTCTTCAGGATCGAATCCTGGTGAAGACTGGATGAGAAGAGATGGCAGGAAACAGACACAGAAAATTGCCCAGCGAATGGACACAAAACAGCAAATGGGGAAGGGGGGGTTTAAAATGGTTAAAGTAAATAAATAAATCTTTAAAAAAAAAAGAGTTGCTGAGGGATTGGTGTTATGAGTTGAAAGAAAGAGAAGAATTAAGAGTGACTCAAGATTTTCATTTGTATAATAGGAAAATTATGGGACCATTTACTAGGTTTAGGAATTATGGAATAGGAGGATTTGGAGGTATGTGTATAGTGGAAGTAGATGGATATCAAAGGCTCTCTTTAGGACCCATTATGTTTATCATGGATTTTAAACATACAGATGGGACAATCAAGCAGCCAGTTTTATGTACTAATCTAGAATTTCATGGAGAAGTCAAGGCTGGAGATATAAATATGGCATGTATTTTTATAATATATTTGGCATATCACTAGTATTTAAAATATCAGGATTAATAATATCATTTCAGTGGAGTAAAGATGGTATAAGATTGAGCCCTGGAGAATATCAACATTTAGAGTTTGAACCAAGAAGGATCCAGCAAAGGAGACAGAGAGATCTCTGTGATAGAAGAACCAGGAAAATGTGGATTTTTGCAAGCCATGAGAATAAAGTATGTTAGGTGGAAAGGAGTGGTCAAACTCCAGAGAAGTTAAGTGTGATAAACAAGAAGTATGATAATTGGATTTGGCAAGCTGGAGGTCATCAGTGTACTTCAATTTCAGGGAATGAAGGGGATGGAAACCTGGTCAGAATGGCCTGGGAAGAGACTGGCAGTTGGTGTTTCTAATTTTTCACCTCTCAACAACCCAATCTAAAGATTTTGTTTTAAAGGAAAACAGAAAAATGGAGTGATAAGTGGAGAGTGATATGGGTCAAGGGAAGGAATTTCCAAGAGACACAATCATAACATATTTTCGGGTATGAGAGGGAGAAGGAGTGATGTCGGAGGAGGAAAGGATACTTTCCTGAGGGAAGTTTATGAGAACAGGAGAGGGGATGATCTCCAGAGTCCTAATAAAAGAGTTGTTTTAGGTAAACATAGGGTTGCTTCATCCAACATGCTGGAGGGAAGACAATGAGTATGACACAGAAATTGTGAGGTTGATGGACTTGGTAGTAGGTGAGTTCACAAATGATAGTTCTCTTATCTTTGTGAAGTAAAGAGTTACTGTCATCAACAGAAAGAAAGTGAGAGGAGAGAGTGTAAGAGGTGTGAAGGGTGATGCAAAAGTGTGAAGTGGCCATTTTGGAGAAGGCAAGTATTTCAGGATTGTCTGGCACTTTGAGAGTCATGAGAACAGTCAGTCTTTCCCTCTAGCTGACTGAATACAATTGAGGGGGATGAAGGAATGGAGGAGTTTTACAAGGGAATATTTAACAATGGACTATTGAAAGAAACTGCGGATACGTGGGTTTTAATGTATAAAGAAAAAGTGATAGGGTCAATAATTGGACATCGCAGTGGTAGATTTGACAGCTTGGGAACACTGTAGGATGGAAGGTCATGCTGGTCAAGGGTGGTCTGTAGTAATGACAAAGGAATGATTATGGAAATGAGAGTAATTGGGGTAGGATAGATGAAGAAATTATTGGAGGTAAGTCAAGGAACTGAGAAGCCAAGGTGCTGAGTGGAGCATCCACATAGAATGCTAACAAATGAGAGGGAACTTACCAATAGCTACCTGCTAATGAGATGTAGGTCATAAAAGACCTACAAATATATTTTAATCAAAGAATTTTCGATGAGTGGAAGTGTTGCACTTTTCCAATACTTTTTCATTCATAGATAAGCTTTTAAGAAGCTCATATTTTTGAATCCTATGGGCCTTTTTGGATTTTGACAATTCCTAGATGGTATTTCTGAGTGTGACTGCACATCTGAATATCCTAGTGGTCTCTGTGAGTGTGTCTGGACAGATGGCAGGTCCTATACAGAGTCTGATGCCTTCGGGCTGAGCAGGGTCAGAGGATCCACATTTTTCCAGCTACCTAGGTGATTCTGAAGGATGTCCAGGCTTGGGAACCACTGAGTTAAATCATATTTCCCTTAAGGCTGGCTTAAGGGAAAGAGACATTTTAGAGTCAGTTATTTCATATTTAGGTTTATTTGAACAGACTGAATAGATAAGGAAACATGCTAACATTCAGAACTGGAGACTCTTAACTTGTTCTAGCAGGTATTTCAATAGAGAATACTGGTTTGTTTCATTTTCTTTCCCCTGGTACATGCATAAATCTTACCATACTTCTTTTTACCCCTGGAGTCACTTAGGTGGTACCTTATCACATTTTGGAGAAACTGTGTAGTTAGAATCTGTTTATATAATTTTTTATGTTAAAATTCAATTTTCACTATTACATTTTTCTAAGCTTTTCCTCATATTCTTTATCTGAATTATGTATTAAATGTGCCTCTTTACTACTTTATAACTTTTTGGCATGATTACTTATGAACCTTTCTTATGCCTCCCATCCCTGAGGGTGTTGTCTTACTTATCTTTATATTTTCTTTATCTTAGCACAGTGACTTATCAGAATAAATATTTAATGAATAAATGAATATGAGATTGAAGTCATAAGTATCATCTTAAAATAATTGTTACCCCTCTGATCTCTTTATTATTCTTTAAGCCTCAAGGTAGTCCTTGAGAAAAGTCATGGATATACTGAGTGGGGGGTTAACAAATAAGGAAAATGATGCTCTGGGATTTAATAGAAAGTTCATAGAGCATCAAATCCACAGAGATTCATTTTCCCCAGCATTCCTCATAATTTAGGTCAAGAAATCGTTATGCTGCTCTTGCCATCCCCATGTCATTTTGTGGGCAGGGCTCCCCTGGTCCCCCTCCTCTCGTGACAGACCCTTCCTAGTCCTCCTTGGGTGCAGATCTGAAAGAAGCAGAAAAAGCCTGACACCTGGTTTTCCTCCAGCTTTAAACTGCAGAGAGTGTTGGATGCTGTGCCATGGCACTCTGGTGTATACGGATAGGATTTGCCTTTTTGATCATACTAGAAACTCTCCTGATGCCATTTAGTCATTCATTTACTGAGTGCCAGCCACTGTGTGCCTATGTGATAGAATATGACATTCATCAAGAAACCATCCCTGGCATTAAGGAGTTTACAGTCCAGTTGGAGAAAAAATAAATATAAGTGTGATCAGTATTATGATTAAGGAAGTACACTGCAATTGAAGCACATAGAAGGGGACTTTAACCCAGAATTGGAAATTCAGGGAAAGTTTCCTGCAGGAAGTGGCATCTGAGTTAGAAAAAGGAGGGATCACATTATCTGAGTGCAGTGATGAGAGGGTTCTGATTTGGGCAAAGGGACAGTAGGAGAGGAGGTGAAGCTCCATGCAGTTCCATGCAGCTGGAGCACAGGAGCCAGATGACCAAAGGACCCCCAGGCCACGTGGGTGTGTCTGGACTTGACAATACTTGGAGCAATGGGATGCATCAAAAGGTTTTGGGGAGGGATCTGTGAGAGCTTACCCAACAGAAACACAGTTTGAAACCCTCTTGCACTATATCTTCTTAACAAACTGTACCTTGCATCAGAGAAAAGTTTGCCACAGATACAGACGATCACTCTGTGAATCCAGAATTAATTTTAACAACTTAAACTAAATGACAAAGTATGAGTATTCTCGCTGTCCTGATTTTGTGATAATCAGGGTAGGCTAAACATTCGCTATATTAGAAACCCTGCATGTGTCCCCAGACCTAGTTTTTCTCTCTAGGTCTGGTTTTTGGAATGGTGGTGATAAACTAAGCCTGATTTATTATATAACCATCCAGTATGGGAAAAGACTAACTTTGGGTTTCTTTGGTCAACCTTAAGAGATGTAGCAGGGGGACGGATATGGCTCGGGTGGCTGGGTGTCCATCTCCCATGTGGAGGGACCTGGGTTCAATCCCTGGGACCTCCCAGTAAAAATTAAAAAAAAGAAAAATATAGAAGGTGCGTGGGCCACCAGGCCCCGCTAGCGGGTGAGGCATCAGGCCTCATGCGCAGGTGCGCCGCCAGGTCCCGTGAGCAGGTGCGCCGTCAGGCCCAATGAGCCACCCAGCAAGATGATGATGTAACAAGAGAATAAGCCAAGACGAGATGCACCAAAAAAAACAGGAACTAAGGTGGTGCAGGCGGTAGAACGCCTCTCTCCCACATCGGAGATTCCGTGGATTGAATCCCAGTGAAGACAGGAGGAGAAGGATGAGAAGAGAGGGTAGGAAACGGACACAGAGAGTTGCCCAGCGAATGGACACAGAAACAGCAAAAACGGGGGGGGAGGGGGTTAAAATAGATAAAAGTAAACAAATAAATAAATAAATCCTTAAAAAATGTAAAGGGGAGGAAGATATGGACTATAGTTAGTAGTAATACTTTGACGATGCTCTTTCATGATTTGTTAACAAATGTTTCACAACAATGCAGGATGTTTGGGGCAGGGGAGGTGATGTGTGGGAGCCCTGTATGATGTTATGCATGTTTGTTTTGTAAGATCACGATGTTTACTGAACACTTATAGTTTATGTATGTTCATGTACGAATGATATACTTCAATAAATTGTTTTAAAAAAAAATAAATGAGAAAGTATTCAAAGTTCATGAGTTTATCCATGCATCTGCCTGGTGGGTAACACATACTTGGTTCTGTTTGTAGATAAGGGACCTGTTACTTATTAATATTTTCAAGAAAAGAGGAAGCTGACAGGCTTGATTTGTCAAAAGATTAAGGTCGCTTTATTCTACTGACATAAAAGGCACTTTAGGCTGAAAATGTGTTCCTGAAATCTACTTCAGAATTCCTTTCCTAATGGCTTCTGTGAATTTAGGTTGAAGGGCTTTAATGATACATTAGGCGAGGGCAGTAACAATCAGAGTGGAGAAGCGAGGGCTGTTATAAAACTGAAATGCTGGTCTCTGATTGAGGAATACTGCTTACAATAACACTCACTTTACAAGGGCTTTGAAAACTCCACTGGCCGTTCTGGTAAGCACTCACCGAAATACTCCTTTCGTTGGAAGAGGGTGTGATTTGTTCCCTTCTGTGGGTTTAACTATCTCATCACTTGTAGGGTGAATGGAGGTGGAATGCCCTTTCCGTGAACCCGAGGCTCTGAAAGGAGGGTCTGGCCAAGCACCTGACCCTCATAAACAGGGGGTTGGCTGGAAGCATCAAAGAAGCGCCTGTGACAACAATCAGGAGGGGTGGTCATTGTTAACTAGTAACCCTTGCGTCCCACTGCTTTGTAACCTTATAAAAGCCAATGGCCTCTGTTAGAGCACGAGGTGGCACCTCCTGGCCGCCCCCACCGGGTCCTGTAAGTGGGCGGAGCTTCTCCCCGCCTGCCCCTACTGGGTTATGTTTGTAAGTAATAAAGGCATGACTGATGCTGGGCTCCCATGTGGTTTCTCTGGAATATCAAAGAATTTGGTCAACATTCCCGGGTTTGACCTCTTGCGTTACATCACTTCATGGAAGACAGGCTCCAATCCTTCCATTAACTATCCCAGGAATAATATTTATTAAATGACAAGAGGTATTATAGCATCATTCTAAAAAAGTTCTAATCTCTGGAAGTTTAAAATGTAATCATCTTATAGATTGTGTTTTTCCCATTCTTTTTGGGTCTCTAAGTTCACTCGTGTTACACAGATAAAAATGATGATTGGCACTGTTTTATGACAATTTAAATGCCCCCTATGAACCTACTGGACCAAAACTTATATGGTTAGATTATAATATACTATACACATTAGGAGTCTGAGCTCTCGAATGAGAGAGACCTTGGTTTGGAGCCAATTCTTCTACTTACTAGCTCTGTGACCTTAGGTTAAGTTACTTAGCTTCTGCAAGCCTCAGTGTTCTGATCTGTAAATTGGGAATGCTAATGGTAACTGTCTCATTGATTGGGAAAATTAAATGAGATTGTGAATGATGAGGGGCTAGTACTTTGCTTTAACCCTAGTTAGCAATTCTTGACATTTTTGCCTTTGCCCATTATTTCTGCTTATTTGTTTTATTATGAACATCTTTCTCTTTCCTCTTTACTCCCCTAGGGATATGAAGCCTGACAATATTTTACTTGATGAACATGGTAAGTTAATGATTTGCTTGCAACCAACTATATAACATGTATGTAGAATAAGTTGATTATCCCCCAGCAAAGGAGTATTACACGTGGAAAAGGGTGTCTTGCTTGACTCAGTTGAGTTATGTATACAAATTCCATTTTCTGGGTAAGGAGGGACAATAAGGGGAGAGCTTTATTATTTAGAACAGTGGCAAGTGCACCAGTTCACCATTAAGTACCAGTGACTTAACAATGAGAAAATTATTCTCTTTGCAATATTCTTTCAGTCCTACTGATTTCTTCAGGAAAAGCATCACAGTTTTCTGGTGCAAGTTTGCCTTTAATATCTTTATAACATTTTTTCATAAAGACAGACCTCAAGCTTAGCACATTTGACAGGCAACTATATCTACCTAGGAATTAGTGACATTATTTTCTTCTCATTGCATTTACTTTTATGCTTTCCTTCTTATGAGAGCAAGTTGGTTTTACATTCTCAGAAGATATATTTTCTGTTCAAACAATTGTCACTTAAAAAAAGTCTAATTAAAATATATAAAGTAGACAATAGTATATGGATATCAGATGATACAGGGATATGGCAATAATCACGAAGGTGATAAGTACCTGAAGTTCAAGAAACACTGATCAAAGATATCTTGCAGCACAAGGTTTTATCATCAATGTTTAAACATGTATAATCTTTTCCTAATATTTATTTTAATATGTATTTGGATTTATTGGTACATCAGGACAGATCTGCATGACACACAGCATGTGAGTTCTAAATGTTATAATGGCAAGAAGATCCTTGTTATGTACTTAGAGGGAGTCCTGAATCTGCAAAGGTCCTAGTTCATTGATTTTTACAAAAGGGATTTAGAAATGGGACTGAAACTCCAAGTACCATCCATTGCTCATTATTTATTTACCTAGGTGAGTTTTAAACCTGATTTGCCTGATTCGCTCCTGTACTCAGAAGGCTAAGAAACACTTTTGACCTATAATTTCAAACCTTGGGGTAATTGTTTATTTATGGACTGTCTAAAAAGATTTTTTCCACTTTCTTCCAATGCCTTATTTCTTTCTTCCCTCTGCTCTTCTGACATCTGGAAACAAATTCACTGAATCTCAGAAATGTGAGCAATGGTGAAACTTAGCATGAAGGTGACTTTCACTAAAACACCAGTGCTCCCTACCTTAAATAGAGAGCAGGATCCTGTCACACTTGTGCAAATAAACTCTACAGAGCTTCACAATTGCACAGCCCACAGAGGTTACTTGTCTGACACTTAGAAAACTGTGCTTCCTCTGCTCAGTAGAGCCTTATGATGGTTTGTGGCTGGCCAAGCAGAACCCAGGCTGGGGTTCAGCCCCCACTTTCCCCCTAAACTGGGTGTCTTTGTATACGATAGTTGGTACTCTACTGTGACAGTTTGATATTATTTATGAATTCCAAAAAGAGATTTTGGTTATGTTTGTAAACTGATCAGTTCCTCTGGGCATGATACCCTTTGATTGATTTAAATTCAAAGGTTTTACGTTTACTTGATTAAATTAAGATTAAAGCTTTGATTCAACCATGTCATTAGGGCATGCAGGGTTGAGTCCACGCCCCCTTGGTAGGCTTATAAAACAGACTTTCACACAGAAGTATATACACAGAAGAACACAGAGGAAGAGAGACAGCTCGACAGACACGGCAGAGGCCCCGGGAAGAGAGATGAGCCATTCACCTCATAGTTTACAGCTGACCTTGAGAAGAGACCAGAGCAGCTAAGCCTGGAAAGAAAGAGCCCCAGGAAGAGAGACGAGCCCTATGCCAGCCTGCAGCTGAGGTAGGAAGAGGCTGGATCCATGGAACCTTAAGAGGGAAGAGGAAGGCTGAAGCCTCACAAACGTTGCCTGCTATCTTGCTTCAACACATGGCAACACAGTTTGGTAAGGAAGTAACCTTGAGTTGGACTCATCAGGGCCTTGTAACTGTAAGCTTTTACCCCAAATAAATACCCTTATAAAAGCCAACAGATTTCTGCTACTTTGCATCAGCACCCCTTTGGCTGACTAATACATCTACCATTTGTAGAGTCTCTGAATGAAGTCTTATAGGTCCTATTAACCAAAACCTTTAGAAAATTTCCCTTCCATTCAGAAAATAGTGTTTTAATCTTAGGTTCCAGACGTGATAACCATGAGGTCATCCTGTTTGCTCTCATTCAACTTCTTTTTTCCCTTCATTTGCTTGTCATCTTGGTAATGCAGATTTGGAGAAAAGTCAAGAAATCATCCAGCCTTATAAACTAGGCTTGTGAAAGATTAATGATGTAATATATTATCTAAGAGGATGAATACCAGAGCCAGATTACCTGGGTTCAGAACCCAACTTACCCACTCACTAAATGTGAGAGTTCTTACAAGTTTCATAAACTTTCTTTGGGCCTTAGTTTCCTCAAGGGTCAAAAGAAGATAACTGACATATTTATAAAGTGTTAATACAGTGTCTTCCACAAAGAAATCACTCAATAAAAGTTAAATATAATATGATCCTATACCTTAAAAATCCCTAAATGTCCGCAACAAAGCTACTAGAACTAATAGACAAGTTGGGCAAAATGGCCCAATACAAGATTACTATGTAAAAAATTGGTAGTGTGTCTATACTCTACTAATGAGCAATCTGAGGAAGAAGTCAGAAAAAAAATTTCCATTTACAATAGTAACTAAAACAATCAAATATTTAGGAATAAACTTAACCAAGGACATAAAAGACCTGTATTCAGAAATCTCCAAAACATTATTAAGAGAAACCAAAAAATACCTAAATAAATAGGACATTCCATGTTCATGGATTAGAAGACTAAATCTCATTAAGATGTCAATTCTTCCCAAACTGATTTACAGATTCGATGCAATCCCAGTAAAAATTCCAACAGCCTTTTTGCAGAAATTGAAAAACCAATTATCAAATTTATTTGGAAGGTTAAGGGGCTCTGACTAGCCAAAAATGTCTTTAAAAAAAAGAATAAAGTTGGAGGACTCTCACTCCCTGACTTTAAAGCATATTACTTAGCTATAGTGGTAAAACAAAACAAAACAAAACAAACAAAAAACACCCAGTCTGGTATTGTCATAAAGATGGATTGACCAGTGGAATCAAATTGAGAGTTCAGAAATAGACCCTCACAAGTGATTTTTGACAAGGCTGTCAAACCAACCTAGCTGGGTCAGAACAATCTAGTCAACAAATGGTGCTGGAAGAAATGTGCTCACACCATACATAAAATTAACACAAAATGGATCAAGGACCTAAATATAAAAGCTAGAACTGTAAAACTCCTAGAAGAAAATGTAGGGAAACATCTTCAAGATCTTGTGGGTGGGTGGTAGTTTCTTAAACCTTATACCCAAAGCATGAGCAATGAAAGAAAAAAATGATAATGGGCTCTCCTCAAAATTAAACACATTTGTGCTTCAAATGACCTTGTCAAAAAGGTGAAAAGGCACCCTACTAAATAGAAAATTTTTGGAAACCACATATCTGATTAGAGTTTGATTTCCCTGTTATATAAAAAGATCATACATCTCAATGATAAAAAAGATAAGCAACCCATCTAAAAAAATGGGCAAAAGACTTGAATAGACATTTTTCCAAAGAGGAAATACAAATAACTAAAAAGTCCAAGAAAAAATGCTCAATATCACTAGCTATTAGGGAAATGCCGATCAAAATTACAATGAGATATTTCATACCTTAGACCCTCAAATCTATGGTCACGTGATTTTTGACAAGGCTGGGGTGCAGCGGCTGTGGAAAACAGTTTGGTGGTTCCACAGAAAGTTAAACATGGAATTACCGTTTGGTCCAGCAACCCTACTTCTAGAATTGAAAGCAGGGATTCAAACAGATATTTGTACAGCAATGTTCATAGCGGCACTGTTCACAATTGCCAAAAGGTGGAAATACCCGAAGTATACAATAGCCAGTGAATGGAAAAATAAAATGTCTATACACACAATAGAATATTATTCAGCTGTAAAAAAGAACCAAGCAACAACATGGGTGAACCTTGAAAACATCATTTTGAGTGGAAATAAACCAGACAAAAAGGACAAATATTATTTGATCTCACTGATATGAAATAATTAGAATAAGCAAACTCATAGAGTTAGAAACTGGAATATAGATTACCAGGGGCCAGGGTGGGGAGTGGGGAGTAATGCTTAGCTGGTACAGGGTTAATATTTTGGCGATGGATGATGGTGATGGTGGCACAACATTGTCAATGTAATCAACATTGCTGAACTGTATATTTGGAAGTGGCTAAGATGTGAAATTTTAGGTGGTATATATGTTGCCATAATACAACTTTTTAAAAAGTCCAGACATTAACGTGGAGCTTCTATTGACCAAGAGTCAATAGAAAGTCAAATATAGGAATGGACCCCTAGATACAGTTCTCAGCAAACTCAGCCCATAGGCTGAATCTGGCCCTCCATCTATTTTTTTTTCAGGAGGCACCGGGAACTGAACCTGGGACCTCCCATGTGGGAGGCGGGTGCTCAACCACTTGAGCTGTATCTGCTCCCCTCCACCTATTTTTGTAAATAAAGTTTAATGGAACCTAGGCATGCCCAATGGCTTACTTATTGTCTATGACCACTTTTTCCCTATACTGGCAGAGCTGAGGAGCTAGACAGAGGTTTATGTCCCCAAAGCTGGCCATATTTACAAAAAGTATGCCGAACCTCTCCCCATGGGTGGCCTGTGTGTGCTCCCATATGAGGACAGCAGGACAAGCTGCAGCCAGAATTTACCAGCGTTTGGAAACTTTTCCCAACAGTGATCCCACAGATTCAGACCTAGGAGCTCTCTGTGGTGCCTCTCGTGTCCCTCTCACCCACATTTACGGGGCTGGTGAGGCCTCAGGGCATGGCAGCTGAGGGTGAGTGGGTGGCATTGGCCCCCAGGTGCCTCTTCCCTGTGGGACATGGGTGGGTGACCTCCCTACCTCCTGGCTGCTCTGCCTCTGGAGAACAGGGTGCCAATCAGAAGTCCCCTCAGAGGGGCCATAAAACAGTTTGGATGAATGTGCTCCTTTAGAAGTTCTCCAGAACAAGACCACTTCTACCCACCTCACCCCACACAGGTCTGAGTTTAATCCCAGCCCCAGGGCCTTTGGGGGGGGAGGGGAGCAGAGCTGCTGATGCCTGAGCCTTAATCTCCTTCCTGGAAAGGTGAACCTGTCTGTCAGGGTAATGGAAAATAGATCAGCTGTGGACCTGTTGGAAGGGGTGGCGGATCCCTGTCCCTTCCAGTTGGAGATGGGGGAGTGTCAGGAGTCCCTGGAGAAAACTCCAAGTGCTGGAGAGGATGCAGTGTCTGCCACAAAGAAATCACTCAATAAAACTTAAATATTGTTATGATTCCCATGAGGAGGTAGATGTTTTCTTGCTGGGAAGGAAGCTTAGACTGCTTCACTTGTATTATGTGGCTTTGTCTAAACTAGTACATACGAGATATGTGCCAAATCTATATCTGATAGATTTCTGTCAAAGCTGGGTATTTACCTATTTTTCCCAAAGAAATATGATTTGAGAAAGAATATACCAAAGATTCAGTTTGTCTTCTTGTTAGCCCTGATGTTTAAACAATTTTGTTTAACTCTTACTCCTCAGTTAACTACATTTTCAATAGCCCATTCTTATTTTCCTTCTTGTGCACAGCAGACTACGCCCATTTTCAGGACATTTATTCTTGGTGAGGCTGGGACTTTGTTGCCTTTGATCCTAGCATGAGCAATCCTTCAGTGTGTCCAAGGGACAGTCCCAGAATATCTCTGCTATCTGGTGTCTTCTTAATAATGCCCCCCATGCACTCTCAGGTTTTTCAGTTAGGACAATGAATTAAAAGGAGACTTTCGCATACGATATTTCCACCCTGACCTCAACTTGAGAACCACTGCAGTTAATACAAGAAAAATTGTTTGGGGAAGGGTGGTATGTGTGAATGGGATAGAGGCAAAAAAAAAAGAAGAAGAAATGAGAGCTACTTTCTAAACATTATCCTGTAGATCCCTTTCTGGGGAAAAATTAAGTTATTTGCTTTTTGCATATTCAGATTCTTCAAATCTAGGACTCTCAGGGACCGTTACTAACCATTTTTAAGTGAATTAACTCCTTATACTATCCTACCCCTGGGATTCATGTGTAGAATTGCTCTTGTGAGAATCAGCTGAGCCACAAATCAATGCCTGTCTTTTGGAGTGTCTGCTGGTGTGACTTTCCATGTGGAGCTCGTATTTGAAACCCTCATTTCTCTCCTTTATCCACATTTATAGTATTTCTCCCCTGTTTGGCCATCACATGGGCCTCTTACGTGGGGATTTCAACAACTGTGAAGGATAATTGCCTTTCTCTTTGACATGACTCCTACAGCCATCTTTCCAAGTCAGCTTTGTATTATACCACGTTGCCTACATTTTTATCCAGCACCATTATCTACACATCTTCCAAAGTAGATGAGGCTATCTGTAACTGTTTCAGAGATGCAGTTACAGGCAAAAACTTTGTTTTATTCATATTGATTCATATTCATGACAAAAGGTTGATGTTTAAAGCAAGTAAATCTTTTTTGAAAAGTGGAAAGTCTTTCCACGGTATGAATGAACATTCCTTGTACATCAGAATTTCACTTTTAGAAAGAAATTCGAGTTAGAGCATACCTGTCGCTGTTCTTTCCAAATGCTTCATTTACTAGGTTAGGGACCAAGATAGCATTAAGACTCAGATGGCACAAAAGCCTATTATCAACTGTTCTGATTTATATTTTCATATCCTACCAATTTAAATATCCCATCCAGCTTTATTGATTCCATATTGTTTAAAATTCTAGTGTTTTCTTAAATTAGTCACAGGAAACAAAATGCATTCAAAGGACCAATAATATCTGCCTGGCATTTTAGAGAAAATAATAATTATGACATCATCTGTAATTTAGGTTTCTTAATATCATCCCTAGTCACAAGGACACAAAGAAAGGCAAAAATTCAATCTGGGATTGTGAGGAAGGAAGAACTGAACCTGCTACCTTAGCAGCTTTCCTCTCCCCCCGAAATATGCCCCCAAATCAAGTGGGGAGTGTCATTTTTAATAATATGGAATTTTTACCCTATCCCCAGATGGTCAGACTAATTAAGTCTCATGTTGTGCCAAGGAATATGCATTTCTAACAAGCCTCCCAGAAAACTGTGGGGGCACATACTCTAAGCCAGCAGTTCTTAACAAGGGGTCTGTGAGCTTGAATTGAAATTCAGAAAAACATTATTCTTGTGGGGACATGTTGGTGCAGGTGTGATATGTTTATTAAATAACACACAGTATAGTGTGGATTTAGTAAGGGGTCTGTGGTTTTCACCTGACTGGCAGAGGGGTCTGTGGAACAAGAAAGGTTAAGAACCCCTGCTCTAAGCACTTGGGTAGGTGTGGGAAAGTTTTGCAAGTAGGGGTCACTGCCATCTGATTGGTTGTGATGTCCTGAGTGCTGTGTGCCTCAGGCCACACACAAGCACAGTGAGAGAGAGTCAAAGTAATGATAAGAATATGACTGAATTCAATGACTCAGTAATATGAACTCAGAGTTTTAATATGACCCTCCATCTCAAGGGACAGAGGTAGAAAGGAAAGGCAGCAATCCTCTTCTAGGGGTGCTAAAGTAGGAAGTTCTGAGCCCTGTGCCTGAACACCACCACACTATGGCAGTGGCTCTCAAAATGGGATGATTTCACCCTCTTTACCCCCTCCAGGGGCATTTGCCAATGTCTGGGGAACTTTGTGATGATCACAATTCCAACCAGGAGTGGGGGAGATGCAGTTGGCTCTAGTTAGGTAAAGGGCAGCGTTGCTACTGAACATCCTACCATGCACAGGAGAGTCCCCCACAACTGAGAATTATCAGGTCCAAGATGTCAATTGTGCTGAGGTTGAGAAACTCTCCTCTAAATGTTCCCTCTGGGCTGAAGCAGAGAAGTCCCTTACTCCCAACACCATCCCTGAGTCCCTTAATGAGCAGCAGACTGCACTCTCCCCTGCGACCAGCACCCTGGTTCATTTTCCCAGCACAGAAGGGAGCCTGGCAGATGGAAAGGAAAGTATGCGTGGCAGCGGCGTCCTGGGCCTGGAATTGAAGCTGAAGACCGGTGCCCATAGGTTCTGGGAAGTTGTGTATTAGTTGTTTAGCTTGAGAACACTGGGCTAGAAATTCCAGGAGAGAAGGCATTGTTTCATCTTATTCAGCTGTTTGGTCTTGGGAAATAGCCCAAAAAACCTTAGGGAGATTCACAACCCACTAAAGGAGTCCTGGAAAGTGTTTAGGACTGAGTCCAAGATCCTAATCCCAATCCCAGTTTTGCTGCTTCTGAGTTCAGTTCAGCAAACAACTGAGCTTCAGTCCCCTCATCTGTAAAATGTCATAGCATAGATAATTCAGGGGCTACCTCACAGGGCTACTATAAGTTTCAAAGGAGAAACTTTGCGTGAAAATATTTTAAAAACTACAATGAATCATACAAATGTAAATAATACTTAAAAGATAAATTCAGCACTCTTTGAACCACATTCAACAGATTTGAGCAAATACTTGCTGTGGTCAGGACCTCCTGCTAAGCCAAGTCTTCCTTGGAAACCGTGGTTGCAAACTTTACTGGGCATCAGAAGCCCTGGGGGCTTTTTAAACCACAGATTGCTGGGCCCCACCCCAAGACTGTCTGAGCAGGTCAGGTGTGGGGGCTGTGAATTTGCATTTCTAACAAGGTCCCAGGGGTTGCTGATGCTACTGGTTTAATGACCACAGAACCAAGCGGCTTTAAAACATCCTCTGCCTTCTAAAGGAGCATAGACAACCTCAGCATCCTGTAGGCTTAGAAGAGCTACTCAGGCTGATGTGGCGGGTCCCCTGCCTGGCTGTTCCTCTGAATCACCTGCGGAGTTTTTTTGTTGTCCCTATAGTTGGTTTCTAATGCAAATGTCTGGCTCTCCTACTCCACTGCTACCGGATTGAAGTCTCAGGGAAGTGAAGTCCAAGCCTGTGTATTTTGCAAAAACTACACTGGAGTTTTTAATGGTGACAGATATCAACAACTGAACATTTACTTCCTGCCAAATGCTATGCTAAGCCTTCCACAATCATTATTTCGTTGACTCTTCTCAACAACTTCATAAAACTACTATTATCCAAGCTTTGCAGAAAGAATAAGTAACTTTGCCAAGGTAACAGTGGTAGAACCTGGACTTGAAGCCCAGCCATCTGACTCCAGAGTATTAGCTTTTAACCACAGTCTCCAGGCTCACCGAATTGGTATCAAACCTCATGAACACTGATCCAGTGCTTTGGGCATGAGAGCCACTGGGAGAAAGAGAAAGAAAAAAAAAAAGCGAGACAACGTCAACTAGGAGAGTGAGAGTCATTGAAATCAGCTGTTGGAGACATTCAGGCCCTAAGGATACCTTCATTTTTATCTGGGTATTTCTAGTTTTACTTTATTAAAATGTCATCATCTAAACAAAAACAAAACACTTTCTGCACAAAATAATACCCTGGGGAGGAAGGTGGTAAGATTTATCTTTAGCAGCAGGCTGCATGCTATCAGGGAACAGACAATGAGGCCTGATATATGGGGAGCGTGGACTCTGGGACAGTGGGAGAAGAATCAGGTGACCTCCCCTCCAGTCACAGCCATATTGCCTCAAAGCCACAGAAGCCTGTAAATGGAAATGCCAACAGATCAAGATCCTTTGGAAGCAGGTTCCTTTCTTTCATGCCAACAGCTAACAAAGAGTTTGCCTGAGCTCCTGGAACTGCCCCTTCTCGCTATAAAGGCAAGGACTCTAAAGCGCTTTGCAGGGCACTCTTCCTGTCCAGGTTAAGTGTTAGACCCAAGTTAAGTGTGAAAACTGAGAGGGACCCCTTCCTTTTTTATAAGGGGAAACTGAGGCTTGACACAGGAAAGGGATGTAGAGCCTTCTATGTGTTAGGAGCAGAGCTCAGAGCAGAACCCAGGTCTTCTGGCTCCCAGTCTAGTGCCCTTACCACAGTCCCTTTACACATAAAAGCTGATTTTATTTTTCTTGCTTTCCCTTAAGAAGTTATTTTGTTGGGAGTCTGTAGGGACAACCTGAACTATTAGACAAAAATTTACTCCTGAGAAGTAATGGTTTCATAGCATAGTGGATGTACTAAATGCCACAGAATTGTTCGTTTTAAATAGTTAAGGGTTAATTTTATATTGTGTGAATTGTTACATCAATTTATAAAAATTATGGATTATATTTCAGTAAAACAAGGAGAATAAAAGATCTTTTTCTTGGCAACAAATTAAGTATCTGCATCTACACCAGTGCCAGCTTTGCAGTAACAGCACTTATACCTAAAAAATATATTTTTTTAAATATTCCATAAGAGATGCTTGGAAATTTGATACTTTGACTAGCTCCTGGCTGCCTCCCTCTTGACACAGGCAGGATAAACTAACCTAAAGTGTTGCTGACAGACAAAAACCGCCTACTTAGAATTACCAGCGCATAAGCCCTTAAGCACTAGGATTAACACAAATTTACAATCAGATCCTAACCTTTGCAAGTGGCCTTGAGGAAAGAATGATTGCGTTTTCACCGGCTGTACCAGTTACAATTGGCATACAAGAATTACTGAAGAAAGCTTCCAGTTGCTCTCCATTAGAAGCATGGTCAGGCCACTGGGTTGAATGGGACTTAACACTCTGTGTCCTTCTCTTTCACCAGGGCACGTGCACATCACCGACTTTAATATCGCTGCCACACTGCCCGGGGAGATGAACATCACCACCATGGCTGGCACCAAGCCTTACATGGGTACGCGCTTCCTGAGCCTCCATTGTTACAAAGAACACAGCTTTTATTTTCCACTCTATAGTCACCACTTATCACAGGTCAAATCCTCTGAAGGGATTTGTAGCTAGAAATAACAGGTCCTTCACAGATTTTACCTGGGGAGTGTTTGACTTCATGGATCTGAGGTGACCCACAGGATTCTCCATTTTCACAAGCACCCAAGATGGTCTTGATCCAGGAAGGCCATAGATTCACATTTTGAAAATACTCTTTATGTGTTAAGACAGCGACTTCCCCACTTCCTAACAATGAATAGTAATTAATTCAGTAAAGGTTCCCTAATGGCTTCCATGTGCTAGCCATTGCTTCAGGCACCCAGGAGCCAGCCAAACAGACAAGGTCTCCCTCTCATGGGGCTTACATTCTAGTGGTAGAAGACAGAAGATAAAAGCCAACAAGTAAGTAAGATGAAGTAATAAGTAGGACGGTAATAAGTAAGGAAGTCTTATTATAACCATTTACATTATTACATTAACTTTGTATACACACATAGGACTACAAAATTTACAAAGTGCTTTCCCAGTTATGATTTTAGTTTTATTGCCACAACAGTGCCCATACTTCTTCTTTCTAAAGATGAGGAAATTCAGTCTCATAAAGGTTAAATGACGTTGCTGTCATCTTTCTTATAGTGAGATGAGAACCTGGGTTTTGCCCGAAGATTCAAAAGTTACCAAGGGGAGGCTAAAAGGATAAGGCTAGGTGCCAAAATTGTCAGCCAGGACTCACAGTTAATAACCTATGTTTTATCACAGGTTAACTACAAAGGCTAATTTCAGTTGTTGGAGCTGGCCAGCTCTGTGTAGACACCATACCAGCAGAACTAACCCTACCTCCCATCCACATCAGGAATAGAGAGGGAAAACGGCTGCCTTTCTGGGTGGCATGCAGTATCCAGGACGAGGGAATTCTCTTCTCCTCTTCCTGCTGTTCTGAAGAGGATTGAGTCAGGTTTCAAGAGAATTATCTGTAAAGCACGAAGGAGCACCTGGTATTCCATTCTTGGTTGGATGTTTGTTTAGCCACTGGACTTTCTGACTGGTCCCTGAGCTGACAGAGTCTGCATTGGCCATGGAGGGTGGATGAGTTTGGGGGTGAGTCTTGCTGGGGACCACAGCAGCAGGAAACAGAAGCATGCAGCAGTGAAGGAGGGAAGTTAGGCAGAGAATGTGGTCCAGCTCCACAAGGGTGCCTCCAATGCCCAGGAACACAGCCTGGATGGGAGGGAGGCTGTGGTCAGCATGGCTAAGGGAAGACATAGCCAGTCGCAAGAGAGCCCTGTGATGACATCAGAAACTCTGGGCCTGGTGCCTTCACAGAGAGAGCTTTAAAACATCTTCAGGTAATCCTTACATGTAGCCAGGGTTGAGACCCCCTTTTACAGACCCTGAGCTATAGAAGCTATTAGAAGCAGCTGTCATATCAGCAGCTTTGCCCAAGAGCAGGAGCAGAGCATTTGTGTTATAATGCCTCTGCCTCTGCTATCCCTCTCCATGCCGTAAAACTGGATGCTGCTTTCTAGAAAAAGGGAGAAGAAGGTGTGTGAGAGCCATATCAGCCCACCATCTGCACACCAAGGTGGCTGACTCCAGCCTGAATGGGTGGGTGGGGGAACTTTGAATCAGATGTGAAATTAGTTTTAAAATTCACAGACTGAAGTATCAAAAGTAAATATTTTAATAAACCAAAAGTATTAAAATTTATTAGGCAGTCTGAGTAAAGGAGCCCTTTACCCAGCAAAAACAGGTGGTTTGACTTGGCACAGTTGCTGGCAGATGATAGAAGAATAAAAACTATTCATGCTTCTACCCTAATTAGTTGAGCTGCTTAAAGCAGGTGGTATCACTGGTTAAACCGGTGGGACTGTCATGGGTGGCATGACTTGCTTTGACTAGGTATGACCAGAGTCACTCAGAGGCAAAAGATTTTAACTTGAAATCAAGGGCAAGAGCAATGCCACTTTCTTTTAACATTTCTTTCTCTTTTCCATGTAACTAAAGAAAGAGCAAGGGAAAGAGAACCCCTATGTGCGGAGCCACCTCTCTTTCTAAGAGAAAGAAATTGTCTATGGGAAAAATGTGCCTTATTTTGTATGATATTTGAACAACTGCAAATTTCATGGCTTCCAATTACCGGTTGGGGGAATGAATCTCTTTTTTGTCACATCTAAAATAATGGACATATATAATACAGTCTATTTTCTGCCTAAAATCCATGGTACTCAAATGATAAAAAGGAATATCAGAGCCTGCTGTTCTGATGAATTTATTCCCCAGGTTCCCTGGGTTTCTGTATTAGGGGCTATTTTCTTGGAGCCAAATCAGAAAATGTGCATCTGGGTTTTCTAGGGCTGGTTTCCATGGTGAGAGGAATAAAGGGAGGCCACCTTTCTTTTCTCTCCCCAGTGATTTTAAATACGATATCTGTATAATTTAATTATTTACAAAATTGACATGTCTTTTCACGACATAGAACTAGGCAATTGGAATCTAGCCTAGACTCTATGCACCTCCTTACCTTCAATCTTATAATTAACAGTTACTAATTTCTATTGAAAGCTTTCAACTCATTGTGAATATGTTAAGTGTTTTACATCATTTACTTTTTTGTTTATTTTTCTAAACAACCCTATGAGGCAAATCATAATTGTCACCATTTTTCAGTAAAGAAAATCAAAGCTAAGTAATTTGTGCAAGATCATGTGGCTAATAATTGACAAAGACTAGATTTAAACCAAGCTCTGTTTGACCTCAGAAATCAAGCTTCTCCTTGAAAGAGAAACCTTTCTTTCACCAAGATATTTTTATTTATGATTTTTAAATGGTAACCAATTTAAGTAGGTGAACCTCTTGGAAATGTTCCTTGTTTTATTCCAAAATGAACACCCTGACAGTCATAGGTTATCACTATATCCAGAAGCTGCCCTTGCCATTGAGTCTTTTTAAGAGTTATCATGAGTGGAAGTCTACCTTCTTTCTTAAAAAAATTATCTTCCTGATAATTTGGTAAAATTTATCTAAGATATTCACATAGCACTCATTTTATAGTGCTTCTGTAGGGTTCCAATTAGGAACTTACCAGAAAGAATAAAAAGTTAAAGAGAAAGAATGAAAACTAGGTTGAAATACTGAATGAAGAGGATAGGAATAGCTACTAATACGAGAGATGCTGAGCTTAACATGCAGCAGTTCCAGGTTCTGGAAATGAGAAGATGAACAGCCTGCCCCTTCCACTAAGCAAGGACATTTCTCTTTTTTTATTCATAATCTTCTACCCCAGTTTCCTCTCCAGATCATTCCAGTCCTTCCTTCTTCCTCCTCCTAGGTCTGTTCAAATATAAAGCAGATTACTAAGAATTTAACCAATTAAAGCATTCTTCTTCTTGTCCAGATTAAATATATATATCTGTATAATACAAGTTCACTAGAGAAAAATGTATAAAATGCTGAATAGCAAAAGGGAAATTATATTAATCCCTCTACCCGTAAATATTTATGGTTTCCTTTCAGACCTTTTTCCTATGCACACACACACACACACACACACACACACAAACACATTTCCTTAAAAGTTGGATCATACTGTATTTTGGTAACCTAAATTTTCACTTTCTAACATAATAACAATAATAATCACTATCACATAATCAGCATTTGTTATGTCCCAGGCACTTTGCTAAGTTTTTGACATTTATTATTTCCTTTAATTCTCAAAACAACCCTGTGAAATAGGTTTTACAATTATCTTGATTTCATAGATAAGAGAAATCAGGCCCAGATAGAGAGAAAGCAACATGATCATAATCACATAGCAAGTAACTGGTAGGGGCAGAAATTAAATCCAAATCTAGAAACACCTAGTACCTGGGACATTGACAAAGGTGATGATGGTGAAGGTAAAATAGCTAACCTCAGTGGAGCTTTTCAAATGGGCCAGGCACTAAATGTGCTACTTACATCATTTAAACTTAAAGACAATTCTATGAGGCAGGTACTATCCTTATTCTTGCTTTTAGAGTTGAGGGTAAGAGCCTTGCCCAAGGTAGAGCTAAGGGTACAGTCAAAAGGGATCTGCTTCCAGAGCTCTAACTTTTAACACTCTGCAATGCTGTCTCTTTACCCCAAGTCAAACAACATGCCTCTTCCAGAATTGAAACCCATTTCTGTCTGACTCCAGAGCCTTAGATCCTATTTATTTTTCCATGCCAGTAAATATAACTATCATTTTTTAATAATCACATGCTATACAATTACAGGACTACATCAAAATTTATTTAACCAGTTCTTTAGTGTTGAACAACAGGTTTTTTCCAGTTTTGCATTATAAATAAATTTGTGATAAAAAATCTTCATAGCAAAATTAGGTCCTGAACTTAATTATTTTTGGTGATAAATCCCCATTAAAGAATTCCTGGTCAAAGGGCATATCTATTAAAGCATTTGTCTCCTGAAATTTTATATTGATTTCTATACACTCGTTCTGGAATTACCTGAGGATATTCACTTCCCTGAATCCTCACCAATGCTGCATGAGTAATACATTTATTCTCCCCAAAATAAGTAAAAAGGATACCTCACTGTGGTGTTAAAATTGCATTTTGTTGATTTTTTCTTTTGTAAATTACCTATTCATATTCTTTGCCCATTTTTCTATAAGGGTGTTATTTTCCCCTATTGAGCTATTTTTTATTGATTATATAAATAAGTCTTGCCCTTTATATATTTAGAATATTAAATCTTAGTGTATCACATTTGTTAAAAATATGTTTTTCAAGTTTTTAGTTTGCTATTTTATGGCATTTTTGGCATAACAATTAGCCTTTATAATTTATGGTTTGGACCTTTGGTGCCGTGCTTAGCAAGACCTTCTTACCTCCAAATTTTGCATATTTACCTAATACTTTTATTGATATGGTTTCATTTTTAAATTAATCTAGCAGTAATTTATTTTGACTGAAGATGTGTGGTAAGGATCTGACTTTATTTTTGTTAGATTATTAAAAAATTGTTCTGATATCATATATTGAATAAGACCCTTTCCACGCTGATTTGAAATATATCCATCGTAAACTAAATGTCTCTATGTATTAGCGTCTATACTCTGGTACTTTCAACTCAATTTCTGTAGATTTATAATATAGTTTAACACATGAGTATGCAAGTCTTTCTCCTTATTCTTTTTTCAAAAAAAATGCCTTCATTTTTCACACATTTTTCTTGTAAATGAATTTTAGCATAATTTTTGTAAAATTCCATGACGTATTTTGACTGAATTAAATGTATAGACTAGTTTTGGGACCCTTTCTTTATAAAGTCTTCTGCCCAGAATTTTAAAAACCTGAAAATCAAATTATAGAAATTCAAATAGTCTGTAAATGAGTCAAGCTCATTGGTAATCAAGGGAATGTCAATTAAAACCATAATGAAATGCTATTACACACTCACCAGGCTGGCAAAAATCAAAAGGTCAGTTAATACCAAGTATAGATAAGTATGTTGAACACTGCTGGTCATAGAATAAATTGGTACAATTACTCTGAGAGTTAGGAATTATCTAGTATACATAAAGATGCCCATCTCCATCAGCAGCAGTTCCAGTCCCAGGAACATACCTAAAGGTATGTATACCTATGGGAGTCTCATGTGTACAGGAATGTTCATGTGAGCAGTTCTCACAATAGCTCCAAATTTAAAACAACCCAAATGGCTGGCAAGCATAGGACAGGTAAGTAAATGACAGTATATTCATACGGCATTGAAAGTGAACAAAGCAGAACTACATGTAGTGACTTGAATAAATCAACATAACCTTGGAAAGAAGAGCAAGATACCAAAGAATACAAGGCATAGGATTCAATACATATATTAAATAAACTAAAATAAGCAAAACTAAGCTATCGTTTAGAAATGAATACATAGACAGCAAATCTATGTAGAAAAGCAAGATACATATTACCCTAAAATTCAACATAGTGGTTTCTTCTAGAGGTTAAGAGGAGGGTTGTGATCAGGACAGGACACTGTGGTGGTTACATGGCATTTGCCCATACTTGTTCAATTATTCTCCCATGCTTTATTTACTTTATTGAAGGTATGTATAAAAATCCTCAAAAACAAAACCAAACAAAATACTCAATGACTCTTTTGAAGGAAATTTGGCCTCTCTCCAACTCTATTTGTAATTTTCCAGGAGCAGGAGATTTTCTTGAAGGGCTGATGAAAACCCCTCAATATCTTCCAGCTCAGACTTTTTTCTGCTATTTGGGGATTAAAAGAATTGCCCATCTGTTACGCTTTTGTATGTTATCATGATGTTTTTTCTTAAAGTTCTAATAAATTTCCTCAGTGCCTAGCACAGCAGGAATGTTGAGTGAATGAAAGCATATCCGAAATGTCTTCATGCCTAAAAATAGAGCAGGTAGAAGAGGAGAAAAAGAATACACCAACTCCAAGGGTGACCCAAGATGACGGAATACATAGCTTTTATAGAGCAATGTTTATTCTGTTATGTATTTTCTTCTTACAATGGGTCTGCTTATCCCTCACATTTCTCTGCCGCTTCTCTAGGTGAGATGTTGGCCCCTGGGGAACCATCTGTGATGACTTGCTGTGAGGTATCAATAAGGAAAGCAGAAATATTGTCCCAAATTACATTGGGAGCTATGACTTGCAGGAAGGGTGCAGTGATGCATGAAAGGTGAATTCACTAGGGAAGGAGGCAGCAGGCTCTTATGCTCAGGGTTAGTCCTGGCCATTGGGAGGTCAACTTTCTACCTCTCTAATTGGATGATGTCCACAGGGTAATACTCAGAAAGGACTTGAGTGCGCTGGACATGGCACAGGTATGTAATCGACATCCAAGCCTGTGGGTTCAGGGCCATTGTCACACAAATATCATTTGCCCAGAGCCAGAACTTACTATAGGAGGCTTAGAACCAACCGTGTGTAGATTTTTGAGTAGGTAAATTCCCCGTTGATTATGGCCATTTGCCTAATATTGTTGAGTACTTTCTAAGTTCCAGGCACTGTGCTGTGGTTTTGACCTGCACTATTTCATTTAATTTCTCAACTCTACGAAGATTGCCTTCTTACTACTCTGATTTTGTACATGAGGTTTTCAGGCTTAGCCAACTGACTTCTGCAAGGTTACGCACATCACAACCATTAAGTGATTGATCCATTCATTCATTCAACAGGTTTCTATTGATTGACTCCAAATGCCAGATTCTATAACTAGACACTAGGAATGTTGTAGGAAATAAGCAGGCAACATACCTACCCTTACTTTGTACTTCATTTTCCCTTGCTCTACCCCTCGGGAGTTGGGGGTGCCCTTGGAAAAGTATGTAGAAGTTTCTACAGAAGAAATGGTATCAAAATGTTTAGAGATGACATAAGTAAGGGGTCATGTCCAGGGGTAAAATTGGCAGTATCTCTGACTTTTACTGCAGACAATTCAAGGAACTATGGTTACATAGTGTAACTGCCCCACACCTGTCTCAAAGCCTCATATTTCCCAGAGTTCCCATACCGACTTCTCTGTCTCACTCCCTCCCCTGGAGTTGGGCAAGTGCTACCCTTGGTTTTTCCAGGTGACTCTGAGATAAAGGACCAATCCAATGTGCGCCACAAGCTGGAGCATGGTTTTCAGCCAAAATACAAATTTAGATCTTTTTGCACAAACCTTTCAAATCAAGACAATGAATAATATCATCCCAGGCTTCTAGATTTTAGGGTCAGCAGTGCTCTTGGGGCCTGATTTATGCATGATCTGAATAAGAGAAGAATTTGCTCTTTAAGGCCTGTACATACATGTGTGTACTGGTGACAAGTGAGGCTACTGAGAGAGATTAGAAAATGAGAAAGTTTTGCCTGTTCTGAGCAATCTAGCAACGGATAATAAACAGCCATAAAAGTGGCTATACCTTTTATGCTGGCAATTGCCTTTGAGGGCACATATTAGGAAAATAGATTGGTTAATGTCTCAGGTAGTAGGTTTAACTATTCTGTTTCTTTTTTTTAGCACCTGAGATGTTCAATTCCCGAAGAGAAGCTGGCTATTCCTTTGCTGTTGACTGGTGGTCCCTGGGAGTGACGGCCTATGAGCTATTGAGAGGCAGGGTACAGTAGATTTTGATATTTCTTTGGTTACTGCTCCATCACGTTCCATTTTAGAATACAAGAATGGATTGCTTGCCAAGAACCAAGCAGTTTGTTTGAGCGCTAAGACCCCTTGTGATTTCTGCACACATTAATTCACTGTCACTACATATGGCACCAGGCATATGAGCTAATATTATCTTATGCAGATCAAGAAAATTAAATGAATAATATGGATATTATAAACTCCCAAAGTAGGGAAATCAATGCACCTCACTAAATATATTCTGTAAATATGTTTGTTTAAAGAAAGTCATTTTGCTGACACATTACAGGAATCTAATTCAGATACACCTCACCAAGGCAGGTATGAATTATTAATACAACACAATTATGCACTATCTTGTTGGATTCTTGTCTGTCATTTGGCTCCTGGGTTCTGGATTCAGTGACAAATTAGCCTTCTTTAAAGGAAACATTTCCTGAGCTAAAGAAACTTTTTAAATTTTTTTAGAAAAAGGGACAAAAATAAAACAAGTATGATAAGATATATTTTATACAATGTTTGCAACCTATATTGTTAAGTATCCCCTAAGGTTGTATAGCCTCAAGGTGCTGATGATGGATACAAGCAGTGATTCCTCTAAGACCAAGGTTTTGATGACTGCTGACATCCTCACTTTAGGAGCCTATTCTACCCAAAGTGCTAAGGATTGGGTCTCAAGTCATCATCTGGATACTGCAGCCTTTCCAACTTTTTGGAGTCAAATTTTCTGCTGCTGTCAACAGTTTCCTTCATGGGTTCCATATCGCTGTATTGTGATTTTCTACATTAAAGTGTCACCTCACAACTTAATGGCTTATTCACTTGCCAGAACAACTATTAGAAGTTGGGGCTATTTCATGGTGGTCCAATGGCTTTATGTTGCTCAGGAAAGCAGAGATGAGCCATTCTCAAGTGATCCAAGGAGGCTCTCACAGTGTGTCTGTTTCTTTCACTCCAGAGAGTGCATTTCACACCTAAACATTAATTTGTTCATGGTTTTTACTTCCTCCTTCCCCAAGGAGATTATCATAACAATATTCTTTAAGCCTATTTAAATTTTGATGAATTATTCAAATTAATGGAAAGAGGACTACATTTTTTATCTAGATATACAGATCTTCCATGGGTGGCTCCAGCTTTTCCTTGTTTCCATCTTTGGGTGGACTTTGTCCCATTTTCTGAAGAAACCCAATGAATAAAAAATAGTTTTGATACAGATGATTATACAGAAAAATGGGGGAGAAAATTCACATCATCTGCCTAACAACAGAAACATCTCTGTTCTGTCCCACCTGGCACCCAAATTTTCCCCAGCCAGCTCATTTTAGCACTCTTCTGTGGTTCAGAGAAATTGTGCTCTTCCTCATCTTTTATAACACACTAAGCAAAGCGAAAGCTGAGTAGTTAATCAAAAAACTAAACAACTGCCTATTATTCCTCAAACATGCCCTACCCCCACCCAGGATTGTATTTAAGTATCACCCACCTAAGAGTGGTCTTACGTCTCTGGAAGGAACTTTGCAAAAACATAGTTTTTCTACCTCCAATATTATTTTCTGTGATATTTCCTTGTGATAATGTGCACCACCTTTATCAGATTGATTTCTCTATAGCACAGATCTGACCTTTCCTGCTCAAATCTTTGCCAATGCTTTACATGCGTGCATGCATACACACAAGTATGTATACACACATGTGCACATAAACATGCATATACCCTTCACATGCCTTAGGCTCTCCCCCACCCTCACTGCACATACACAAACACATCAACTTTCAAACAACCCGCAGACTCCTTAGCATGGTATTCTTTGCTAGAACCAAGTTAAGTTCTCAGATTTTTTGCTTCAATCTTACCCGTTCATGAACTCACTTTGGCCTCTTTGAACTTGCTCCTCTTCCCAATATCCTTTGTGCTTTATTTGCCTCTTGTTCCTTTGTCTATAAAGATAAATTAACCAAAGTAACTCCTGGTGTTCTTTTAAAAAAAAATCACTCTTCCAATAAGTCTGGAAATTGCTAAATGAGTTTGAATAAACTTAAGGACGTGTCTTACGGCAGAGCTTTCAGAATCTTTATATCCAGTGTCTGCTGCGTATTTCTAAGAAAGGACATGCTATTCAAGCTATCCTACATCGGGTGGAGAAGGCCTTTCTCCAGGTTTTTTTCGTAGTCCAGTGCTACCCATTCTTTTTCTCTCTAGCGAAAGTCATCTGCATCTCTTCCAAACATTGTGTACTTTACCTCTCTTATGGCTCTTCTGAATTTAAAATTATTGGAAAATATAGGAAAGCACAAAACTGAAAGTAAAATCACCCATAGTTCCTAGGGTAAATTAAGAAAGAATCCCCCATTTTGATCTTCTGATCCTGCTTCCCAGAATGAACAGTTTGCTGTATTCACTTCCAAATCTTTCCTGTTTTTATAAGGATAATGTATCTTTACATACATGTATCTATTTATAGATATCTAGCCACATTATTATTGTTGTTTTAGCAAAAACAGAATTATACTCTACCTTTCTTTTAAGACTTAATTATTTTTACTTAATGAGGTAAAATGAGCAACTTTCTAGACCGGAACACCTAAGTCTGTTTTCTTTTTAAGTGTTAGATCCATTTTGTAAATGTACCTTACAAATTTTCCCAGGTATGTAGATTTTTATCTTTTCTATATTATTAGATTAAGTCATTAAAGGCAAAGTCCATATCTTAAATAGTTTTGTATTATCCATAGTATTTAATGTTTAATGGGTACATAACAAATTAGTACTGACTGAATGGCAGAAAAAGTCACTACAATTCAATTTTGACATATTTTAGGAAAAAAATCATCAATGAGTCTGTATGCAGTTAGGTTTCAAAATATAGCTAATCTGGAAGCGGGTGTGGCTCAATCGATAGAGCTCCCGTTTACCATGTGGGAGGCCCCAGGTTCGCTTCCCGGGGCCTCCTTGTGAGGGCAGGCCGGCCTGCGCGCCGCGGTGGGCTGATGCAGCAAGACCTCACAACAGGAAGCAGATGTGGCTCAATCGATGGAGCCCCCGTTTACCATGTGGGAGGCCCCGGGTTTGCTTCCCGGGGTCTCCTTGTGAGGGCAGGCCAGCCTGCACGGCGCGGTGGGCTGATGCAGCAGGACCTCAAAGCAAGGGGGAGATAAGCAGACATGGAGGAGACGTGCAGCGAATGGACACAGCAAACACAAGCAGCAGGAGGGGGATAAATAAATAAATGAATAAATCTTTAAAAAATATATATATATATATAGCTAATCTGAAGAAAAGAAAATATTAACATTTAATTCCAAGTATCACCACAACTAAATTACAGAGGAAGCCTGCTAAACAATGATTTCTACCACATTTACAAATTCTTATTTACAGAAAATATATGCTTCAAGGAAGAAATGTGCTTGAAAACCTCCCCCTTGCTTTCTCAGTTTGGTCGTGATTTTGAAAAGTTTATTCCTTAACTGTTAACCACTGTTTTGTATTGCCCAAAAGTATTTAGTTTATGATAGATACATGGTTTTACACTTATGACACATCCTTAGCTGCAACTCTTTTGCTTCTGTACGTCTGAAATAGGACAAGAATCACAATACATTTGTTCCCATCTAACATTTTACCTTTTCCAACTTGTTCATTTTTATATTCTCACCTTAATTTATATGCTGCCTTAGAATTGTTCGATATATCTTGTCATTGTACCTTGGTATACAGTAAGTTTTCTTTATAGCATGTATCTCATTCATTTAGATGTGGGGGGGGGAGGGTGTTAGGGTGTGTGTATGTGGCCTATATAACTTGATGTGTTTCCCTAAGTAGACTATAGACTCTACCAACATAGAAATCATGTCTTTCTTATTCTTCATGGTGTCTCTAATGCCCAGCAGATGTGCCAGAAAATACTAGACATTCAATAAATATTTGATAAATGAATAAATATATAATTCTGGCAATTGAGGAATTAACATAAACTTTTAAATTTAGAACTAGAAAAATAAGTTATTGTATAACACAAAAGGCAGTTTGACTATTTTTAATTAATTGGAAGGTTATGGAGATTGTTTTAAATGCTAAATTCAATCATATAGACTTCTAAGTAAATGAAAAAATACTTAAGTTAGTTTCTTGTGGCAATCATCAGTTCATTTAAGTTTACCAAATCATTTTGTGTATCTAGATGGACAAGAAACAATAGGCTTAGAAGCAGCAATGGACTGAAGGAAGGAAGAAAATTGAAGGAAAAAAAGCAGCAAACAAAAAAAAAATGTACATTAATATGTAACCCTGGGAGCTTGAGTTTGTTAAGCCTGCCCCAATTCTATTACACATGGGATGAAGCACATGGAGTGACCCACAGTGTCCTGCGGCCACTCAGCCATCAGTAAACCGCTAATGGAGATAAGGCCCCTAGCACTCCTTGTCTGATATTCAAGTACATGGGTTATTTCCACTATATCATTACTGAGATGAGTAACTTAGCTATGGCCCTTTGTATCAGTCTTGAGGAAAGAGAAAATGTGGCAGGTGGTTTTAGACCTGACTTTTTAAAAAATGTGGTCTAATCTCCTTTCCAGGGGTCAACTCCTGGCTCTGCATAGTCCCCTGAGTAACTGAGGCTGACCTACCACATGTAGAGTGAAGCCTTTCTTCACTTCCCCTATATTGTGGACTCCATCTCATTCATGTTCACCTTCATACCCACCCCTTCTCTACTCTTGAGTCAATCACAATAAAATTGAGCTGACTTTTATTGTGTCTGATATGTATTTGCCAATCTATTGAGAACTCTACATGTACCGTGTCATTTAATTTTCCAAGCAGTCTCCTGAGGTAGTTCATTTACAGATGAAGTAACTGAAACTCAGAAATTTGAGCGGTTGAGTTTAGCATTCAAATCCTTTTGCCTTCAGAGCCCAAACATGTAATTACATTTTATTACCTCTTAATACTGATTTATAACCACACAAAAGTTAGACCCCTCCATTTCCTTCAGTGTAGCTCATCAGTCAACAGTCATTCATTAAGCATCTGGAAAGGACCATTTGATAAATGCACATGTCCGTGTTAACTGCCCCATGGTTGGTTAATCTAATATGGAAATGTTCATTCAGAAAGCATATACTGAGAATCTACTAGGTGCTAAGTCCTGTGGATAAAAGTGTGAATATGGTTTAAGCTCTGGCTTTAAAATAGCTTGCAGTTCACATACAGAGGATAAAGTCCTGGCCTTAGTGATTCCTTTGCCAAGAGAAATTATCAATAGAGTCTTCCCTCTAGTGGACATGTGTGAAAACTGTTAAAAATCCACAATTTTGTTGTGGTTTGTTTTAATTTCCTTTTCCCTAAATTAAAACTATACAAGAGACTTTTCCTCCCAGAAATAAAAACACTTTTGCCTCTTCCTAAAATTTCCCAGCCCACTTCAGGGAACCAGGGGCTCACAGCATTTGGGGCTGGGGGTGAATTTTTCTAGGCAACTTTCTGTCCTTATTGTGATTCAAACTAGTGAAAAGAATGGTGTGGGGAAAAAAATCTGGGTATCTTTATAACAGACCCTTAAAATTTATTTAAACTTTCATTTATTGAGCACTTGTCCAACATTTTTTAAAAATACTTACATAAGTTACCTTATAAAACAGTTCCAAAGTAGTATCTCAAATGTTGTTCTAGCACACAGAAATGTTTTCTTTGGCCCGATGAGATTACCAATGTTTGAAAATAAAGAGATTTTTTTTTTTACAAGAAATTATAGATTTCTGGCATCTCTTTTTTAAAAAGTAGGAAATCAAGCAACACTGGACCACATTCACATACAACACAACAATTGGCTGGAAAGTGTTGGAAATTGACATTCATATTTTACTGGTTGAAAGTTTAATTTAGAAATATTTGCAAAACAAGTTATTTCTTTTACCCTATAATAATGAAACTCTTACTTCCTCTGCCCCCTAAGAGACCATATCATATTCGCTCCAGTACTTCCAGCAAGGAAATTGTGCACATGTTCGAGACCGCTGTTGTGACTTACCCTTCTGCCTGGTCACAGGAAATGGTGTCACTTCTTAAAAAGGTAAGAAGGAGACCTGCAGGACAAAAGTTAAGTGACAAAGGAAGCATTTCTTCTGGGTTTGAAATGAAAAGTTAGTATACAGTAGGAGAGGTTGTCATGATAAAATTCATTTCTAGTGTGGCTTTTGCAGCTAATAACCTTCAAACACATAGCTTCGTTATGCTAACTCTCTTGGTCCCCTTGGATGTCCCAAAGTTATCACACACTCAATGTGTCCAAGATGGAATTTTTTATCTCTTCGCATTTCCTGGACTATGTCTGATGTTCCTTCTCTCAGTGACTAGCTCCTCCATCTCCACTGCTGTCTCCCCAATCCAAACTGTCTTCAAGAATTGCCCAATAACTGGTCTGCTTCCATACATTTTTATCCACACTCCATTCTGTTCTCCATTCTGCCCCATAGTAAACCATAGTTCAATGTCTTCCCAATGTACTTAAAATAAAGACCAAAATAAGGCATATAATATGTAGGACCTTACTACCTCTCAAGCCTTATTTTGGGCTTTTGTCCTACTTTTGACTATATATAGTCTGCTTTCGCCTTCTTTTTCTTCTTCTCCTCCCTCTCATCACCCTGACGTACCTTTTTCTCTCTCACCACAGGACTTATGCCCATGCTAGTCCCTCTGCCTGGAACCTTGCCCCCACCCCCAGCTTCTCCATGTCCCTCCTTTAGATCAATCTTTTCAGTGTGTTTCATTGACTGGCTCTAGTCCACAAATTGTTGGCTATGGATCCATGATAAGTAGTGAAATTGATGGTAACTTTTTATGGCAATTTGACCTTGCTCACATCTGAGCCCATGGTTAGTGGGCCTGCCTTGTTGAACAGGGTACAGGCTTATCTGGGTGATGTTGAACTCTAGGGGCTCGTAGTCCATGGTGTGGCGCTGCATATTGGCCGTGCACAGTAAGACCACATGCTGGTTTTAACTGATTGGAAATGAAAACAAACAAAAACAACCAAAAATAATAACTGGCCTTTCTACATAGATGGTTTGAGAAGTACTGCTTTAGATCTCGGCTTAAATATCAGTTCCTCAGGGAGCCTTCCATGGTTCTTGGATTAGACTCCTCTGTTTGTAAGCTCTATTAATACTATCTTTCCTTCACAGCATTTTTAACAGTTTTTAAAATTATATACTGCATTTGTGGGAGTCTTTGGTTGAGGTTCACTGTTCCCTAAGCTGCTGAAGGTAGAGACCATATTGCCTTCAGCATCTGGCACAGGGCCTGGCAAAATTTGGCAAATATTTGAACAAATGAGATCCATAACTCTCATCAGATTTTCAAGTCTCACAGTCACCAAAAATAAAATTGTACAGGCTGTGGCAGGTAAAGGAAAACACCCTGGGAATTAAGGATTCAAAACTCGCGTCTCTTGTTCTAAGGGTGAAATTCTTTTTGGAATAGAAACATTGATGTTGGTAATGTTAAAGATGAGGAATAGGGCGGTCATTTTTCCATAGGCAAATTATGGTCAGTTTCAAGACAACTTATCCCCCCACAAAAAATTAAACCCTGATGTTCCAGGCCGTTACCTCCAGGAGCATTCTCCAATGGAACTGGCATTCCCAGTTGAGCCACATGATTGATGTGACGGTGGCTCTGGGATGGTTAAGTGGAAAAAAATTTAAGCCCAGTTAGTAAAACTCGGAACAATGATGGTAATCTTAGTTATATCATATCCATGTCCCATTCCTAATGTGTTTTGATTAGTTGTAAAAACAGCTAGGAATTTTTAGTGGACAATGATTTTTACTTTTAAAAATTTAATGGAAAATTAACATTTGCCAACTAATGTGGGCAGACACTCCATTAGGCACTCTAGATACATGCTTTTATTTAATTCTGGTTGCAATCTTATGAAATAGGTTATTATCCCTTTTTTAAAGATGGGTAAACTGAGATTTAGAGAACAAACATGCCCATTATAGGGGAGTCAGGAATCAAAGATATGCCAAAGTAGGGCAAGCTATTTTCACTCACCACATTGCAAAAAACTACTTACAGTTCCATTCTAACCACGCATTATTTACATTATTTGTTTATGGGGTAGGATAAGGGGGCACTGCCTTGTTTCTCTTAATTCTATCACTTTTAAATATTTAGAGGGAATTTTTATGATTTTTTTCCTCCCTCTAAATTTTTACCTTCTTCATAATCATTTTTTTTATATTAGAAAAGTCATTAAAATTTTTTTTTTCCAATCACTCTCCCTACCCTCATTCCCCCTGTAACCTCTGATCTGTGCTGTATCTCTGCACATTTGCTATTTCTAGTCTTCTCTTATAAATGAATTGTACAACTTTGGTCCATATGTGCCTTGCTTATTTCATTGAGCATAATGTTTTCCAGCTTCTTCTATGTTGCAGCATGTGTCATAACGTCATTCTTATGGCCAAATGATATCCCATTATGTTCATATGCCCTTTCTGTTTATCCTTGCATTTTTTTGATGGACTTCTTCATAATCTTGATGTTTGTGTTCCATTGGCAGCTACTTGAACCCAATCCAGACCAACGATTCTCTCATTTGTCTGATGTTCAGAGTTTCCCATATATGAATGATATGAACTGGGATGCGGTTTTGCAGAAGAGGCTCATTCCGGGTTTTATTCCTAATGTGAGTCAACCCTAACAAACCCATTATAGCTCCCATTCAGGGCACGTGACTCTGTGTGCCAGAAGCATACATCATGACATTTGATAATTACACCAATGTTGTGACGGAGGCAGCATTCCTTTTTTTCCAATAAGAAAATTGGGGCAACACAGGGCCTGTTAGTCACCCAAGGTCCCACAGCTAGCAAGCAGCAGGTCTGGACTCTTAGCCCAGGTCTGTCAGCATCTGCAGGCCTAGCTCCTAACTCATTTTTGTCGTGTGCTTTTATTGGAAAGGGGTCCTAGCCCCTCAAGGAGTCATTTCCATGAATGTGCTGATTGTAAACAAAATGCTTTCTCTTATTTCAAAGATATGGACATGTGTACCCATGGCAATCTGTGAGTTAAAGGATTGAAAACTGCTGGGGTTGAGGGTGAGGTTTTCTATTTTTGCTATTCATTCCTCTTCCTTGGGTAGTTTTATCCCAGGGAGCTGTATTTGTAAGAACAAATAGCCAAAGGAAATAATTCCTATGAATTAGTATCTGGCCAAAGGACAACTGCGGCCTACCGCTGGTAAAAGCTGGAGTATGGAAGCTTAGGGCAAGGGACCTGTCTTAGTTTGCCACAGGACTGCCGATGCAAAGAACCAGAAATGGGTTGGCTTTTATAATGGGAAAAGTATTAGAGGTAAAAGCTTACAGTTCTGAGGTTGTGAAATGTCCAAATCGAGGCATCAGCAGAGATGCTTTCTCACCAAAGTCAGCTACTGGTGATTCTGAGATCCTGCCATGTGGCAAAGAAGGCCACTGGTCTCTGCCTTCCCCTTCAGAATCTAACATCTCCCAGAGCTCAGCTGTGGACAATGAGGCATAGGGCTTGTCTCTTTAGCCATGGGCTACTCCGTGGGCCCAGCCTGTTGAGGGCTTCATGCTTAAGCTTTGGCTGCTAGCGATCCTCAAGTCCTCCTTTCATATTCCAGGGTCAAAAATGGCAGAGCTCCCTTTTCCTGTGTGCCTCTCTCTGTGTCTCCGTTTATATCAGACCCAACAAGAGGGTGGAAACTCAACTTTAGTCATACCTCACTGATGTAGTCCAATCAAAAGCAATATAATCAAGTGATCTAAAGTGAATGTAATGCAACCAAAGGGTACCACACCCACAGGAATAGATTGGTTTAAGAACATAATCTTTTTCTTTTGGGGATTCATAAAAGAATTTCATACTGTCACAGGGCCCAAGTGATGCCTCTGGTTCCCTCTCTCTTTACAGGGCCTGAATTATACATTTAGCAGTAAATAGATTGGGCAGAATAATGAGCTTCTAAAGAGGCCCATGGAAACAATTCAGAGTTTTCTGTTCTTAAGTCCAAGAGAGCTACTTGCTAGGAGCATGTAGGAGTGTGATCCTTCATGTACAAATAGCAGTGAGCAGGGCAGGGGAAAGTGCAAAGTGAGAGAAGTGAGAGCACAGTGTGGTGGAGTGCTGGGGGTGGGGAATGGCATGACAGGAAGGGGTGAAGGCCTCACCTGGCCACTCTGCAGGGTGCAATGGGGCAGCCTCTGCCATGGCTGATGCAAGAAGGAGACCTCCCTGTGGAGGCCTCTCTAGGCACCACCTTTAATGCTTTCATTCCTCCTTCCACTGCAATTAGCCATCAATGTTGCCTTAAGAGAAGCCCTGTGTTGTTTCTCTCACTTTACTGGAAATCTGAGTCATTTGGGGAGCTTATTAAAAATGCAGATTCCTAAGCCTCTGTCCAGAAATGCTAATTCATGCAGTCTGGTAGGGAACTGGGAAGCTGAATAAGCAACTCAGGAGATTTGATCTACACCATCTTTAGAACACACTTGGAGAAACATAAGCCAAAAGCTCCAACTTCAGAAAAATTATTGTAATTTGGTTTTTTTTCCAACTCACTGAGGGCTCTTTGGAAGTTTAGAAAAAGAACCAAAATATAAAATCATAGAATGATGAAAAACGATGCTGGTGTTCAATTATATAAAACATAGAGTGGGAATCCCAGTTTATTATTCTTGGATGTTCTATTAGGAGTAAGCATTATTTTCCATATTAGGCCTGGTATATTTTTAGAATGATACAGGAATCTGAGAACTGAGCCAACCTGTCTCTTCTTTGCAGAAAGGCAGGCTAAATTGTGACCCCACCTTTGAACTTGAAGAAATGATTCTGGAGTCTAAGCCTCTTCATAAGAAAAAGAAGCGTCTGGCAAAGAAGGAGAAGGAGATGAGAAAATGTGATCCCTCCCAGGTATTCAGCACCTACAAACTCTGGATCATGAAACCTTTTGATGGCTGTGATAAGTTTGAGAGCTTCTGGTGGGAGGTCATCTCAGCCCTCTGCTTTATGATGCTTTGTGGAATCTAAAGAGAAGCTAAACACTCAGGCTTGTGGAAATTTGTTAATTTCCTAACAAATTACCACAAACTGCTTGGCTGAAAACAACAGAAATGTATCCTCTCTCAGTTCCAGAGGCCAGAAGTCTAGAATCAGGGTGTCCACAGGGTTGGTTCCTCCTGGAGGCTTTTAGGAGAATAAGTTCTGTGCTTCTCTTCTAGCTTCTGGTGGCTGCGGCAAGCCTTGGTGTTCCTTGGCTTGTAGATGCATCAGTCCCGTCTCTGTCTGTCTTCATGTGGTCTCTATTTTTCTGTCTCTTGTAAGAACACTCATGGGATTTAGGGTGGAGATCCTAAACTTAATTACATATGCAAAGAACCTATTTCCAAATAAGGTCACATTCACTTGTGCTGGGGATTAGGACTTGGACATATTTTTTTGGAAGTCACAATTCAACCCATTGCAATCAGGGACAGGGACAACTCTGGGACATGCAGCAGAATTTGTGGACTTTCTCTCTAGAGCTCTGCCATTAACTTGATTCAAAAACTAGCTCTCAATTTTAAAAATTACAAATTTCCTGGGAGAGTGGCTACAATTGTCCAAGCCTAAGTCAGGTGGCTACTCCTACAACTATGTTCAAGGGACAGAGTTTCAAAGAACACACACTGATTTGGGCCCCATTCCTGCTTTGAGGAATTCTTAGGAGCAGTCAACCCTAGAGTGGTGTCTGTTACTTAAAGCAAAACGTTGTGTGATATCAAGACTAGCAGACAGGAGGAGTATTTCTTCTCAGAAGAGGTGGAATTTTTATAGGCCAAGCACTATTGCTGGATTTCAGGCTGAGTTAAATTCATTTTGTAACTTAGTATGTTATTCTCTGTCAGAGTCAGAGCTCAGATTTCACTATAGTAACTTGCAGTGACCGAGTAGGAATTTATACTCACATGTGGTTCTTCATTTTTATACTGACAGTGAAGAAATAAACATTCACTTTGCCTCTAATGGTTATCCATCCATCCGCCCTCCCACCCAACCATCCATCCATCCATCCATCCATCCATCCATCCATCCATCCCTACATCCCTACTCCACCCAGCCAGCTTTTCCCCTCCATGTCTCCATCCATTCATTCATTTTAGGCTAGTTTTATTCAGGATCTATTATCTGGAGATAGAAACTCAGCAATATCCCTGTTCTCAAAGATTACATAGTTTTACAGTGACGATAACTCTGCAAACAAATATCCTCAATATCTTTAATTTCTCTAGTTCTTAGAGGCTACTACCCTTTAATGGACAATTAACCAAAGTCCATGTCACCATCCTGTTTGATCACAGAACTGACCTCTTTCTAGTTTCCTATCCTTAGTATTTTCTAGGGCCATCCAAGAAATGCTTAGCTGTGCCACAAACACGTCTTGCTTGTCCCCACTGATCTGTTCTTCTTCATATGATAACCATCTGGCTTCTCCATACGTGCTCCTTCCCATGCCTCTACAAAGCTTGGTTCAAGTTGGATAGAGGCTTCTTTGTTAACAGACCCCAAAATGTAGCTAAGATGAAGGGATCCTCTTTATTAGAAGTTTTCGAAAAGAGTAGATGTAATTGAGTAATTTGCAGATAACTTCTTACCATGCCTATCAAGCTCTACATGATCTTTCTACCTTTCCACCTCACCCTTGAACCATACCACTCTTCCCCTTGCATTCCAACCACACAAGCTTTACGGCTGATCCCCACACACAGCAAATTTGACCTTCAAGGCTCTTGCCCTTGCCCTTCCCTTTTCCTTGAAGGTCTTTCCCTTGGATGTTCACATAGGGGACTTCCTCTTATCCTTTATACTCTAAATGTCACCTTGTCAAAGGTGGGGTCCTTTCCCCATCATCTTCTATTCTAGCCCTTATTTTTAATTTGTTCATGACTTTATCATAAATTGCAATTGATTTATTTATGTGTCTATTTGCTTTTCTTTGTGTATCGCACTGAAATGAAGGCTTCTTGAGGGTGAAGAACAGGTCACCCTTATTCACCATTGCATTCATAGTACCCCAGTGGTGCTTGGAATATAGTAGATGCTCAATAAATATTGGTTGAATGCATTAAATGAAGGAAAGAAAATGTGTAAAATAGTGGAGACTTGAAATCGCAACTCTTAGAGGTCAAAGGTCAAATGTCAGCCACGGGGATCATCTATGATCCTCTCCTGTCCTGGCCTCCACCAGCCTCCAGATCGCAGAAGCAAGCCTCCTTCTCCTTATAAAGGCTACGAGTCACTTACTCACAGTACTGAACCCGTGACATTTTCCGGTAAACAGCAAAAGAAACAAAACGTTTCCTCTTTCTCCCAGATCTCACAACTGCAGATTCATTTACCAAGAAGTGGCTCTGCCATGTTGAAGTCAGCCCTTTACATCACCAGTCACAGAAGTTTAGATCTGCCTAGTCCTCGTACCTCAGGTTTAAAAATAAAGTGTTTTGCTCTGGAAGAAAAAAATAATAATCTTTCTCCAAAGAATAATCAGAAATATTGGGAACCTCAAAATAGCACTTTATCTCCACTTTTTTACATCCAGTTTTCACAAATGTGGGGTTCAATCTTAGCAGTTCATTATATTCTTATGTTCATTTATTCATTTATTCATTCATTCAATAAATGATCCTAAAGTATCTACTATGTCAGGAAGTTTCTCTGAATATTTACACAATGTGACATTGTTCATCTTCTGACACTTCAGCCCATCCAGAGGCACACTCTGAGGCAGCCCCTTTCTCCAGCCAAATCTAACAAGAATGTCCAACATAGAGACATCCATGCTGGAGCTGTTAGCCCCAGTTCTGCCCCACTGTAGCTCAAAGTCACCGTGCTGTTCCAGGGCCTGCTTTGTTACTGGTTAGGCATCATATTTGAAAAGACTGAAATGCCAGCAAGGGAATTCCACTCAAGCCACAAGCCTGCGAAAGAGACCAACAATCCAGCTGTGAACCTTTAGTGGCATTGTGCTGTGTTCTGATATCCAACTTTTAAAACCTGTTTCCTGGCTGGGAGAAAACAATGAACTCATCAACGTAGAATGGCTCCTCTTCTCCAGCTTCACATTGCACCCACTTCTCCACTTGGTACTTCATTAGAATGGACATTTTCAACATGATTCTTGTATTCCAATTAATCGTAGTAATAAAGCCATCATTTCCACTTAAAGACATCCTTTAAATACCCTGTAAACCTGTTGGTTTATGTGGTCTGATACTTTTGATTAAATTTTTCTGTTAAGAGATACTAGAGAGAGCTTTTGCATATATGTATGTATGTGTATTTATGTATGTATACATGTATACACACACACATATAATATAGCACAAAAGTTTTATTAAGGGAAAAACACATTTCCTATTTTGTGCATGGGGGAAAACCTACTGTCTCTCTCTCTTTCTCTCTCTCTCTCTCTCTTTATATATATATACATATAAATGGTCAGCCACATCTATGAATGAGTTGGATTATTTTTAAATTCTCAGAAGCAATGAGTCTCTTCTCTACAAACTCTTATCTGCTTAATGTTAATTATATCCACAATGTTGTGCTACCATCACCACATCCATTACCAAAGCTGCATATGAAAACTCTTACATATGGGAAAAGAGGAGAACAGTGCTTCTGGTGTCTTTCTGAAATAATAATGAGAATTTGTAGATATTTATACTTTCAGAGAAAGAGATGTAAATAGTATTAGCAGACCAGCACATTATTGAGAGATCCACTCAGTGTCCTTGGCTTGCTAGAGGGTAGAATTTATTTTCCCAGGGCTTAGCAACAATTTCTGAAGTCCAGGAGCCTTATGAAATCCTTTGTTAGAAATATTTGCAAGAACTTCTTATTTTTTTTTAATGATGCAGACCACTCTATTCTTTTATGTGCTAATAAGGGAGAGGGTACGTTTTTTCCTTCTCATCTTGTAATCTTGTAGACTTCGTTCACCCGCAGGGTCTGTAGTGATTCAAGGCTAAGAGCTGGAATTTCATTAATGATTACTGAGCTGAAAAAGGCAGGCTTGAAAAACTCCAAATTATAATAGGCTTCTTCAAAAGGGTAAAACTGGCTTACTAACAAATGTATATGGGGCATGTATGATCCAGAATGATGGTTTCTACGTGTTGAATGAATAATCCATGTGAATACGTCTAGTACAGTGCCAGGTATAAGTCAATCCTCAATAAAAGCTTGTTTAGAAGCTGCTGAGTCTCTCCCTGGAGAGCTGTGTCTCTTGTGAATTGGCCTCGTCTTTACGAGGTGAAGGCAGTATGTGCAGTGGTCACCATCTTACTAAATAGCTGCACGATTGTTTAAAATTTAATGATTTAAACTTCAAATTATATAACATCTCTAAGCATTGGTTCCTTTACATGTAAAATGGGAATAATAATAGGACCTACATCCCAAGATTTTCCCAAGGATGAAACAATATAATGTATATATTAAAAAAAAGGTATTTAGCACAGTGTCTGGGGCATATTAAATGTTAGCTGTATTATTAGGCTGTGGATTCTTGCGTGGCTGAAAACTCACTCTCCTATGGCCCCTTGGGTTTCTCCTCATCTGGCTCTCTGCTACATAGCAGTATTTTCTCAACCTTGGCTGGCGTCACATTAGAACCTTTAGGAGAACTTTTTAAAAAAATAGCATGCCTGGGTTCCAGGCCAGACCAGTTAAATCAAACTGGGGGTGTAGTCTGGGCATCTACATTTTTTAAAGTTCTCCAAGTGATTCTGAATATGCAGCCAAGGTTGAGGTCCACTGCTATGGAATTTAGAATGTGAATAAATAGAGTAAAAATACTTTTTCCCTTTTCCCTTCTGTGTCTCAGTATCCTTCCCAACTAAATGTAGTTAGTATTTGTACCCCCTTCATACACTTGTTCTGAGGTTTAATTACATCAGTGCATGTAAAATGCTTGGCCAAAATGTTAGCCATTTTGATAGGTTTTCCTTTTCCACTCCACTTCCTGACTCCCAACTTCTTCCGTTTCTGTGGCTCTTGTTCATGCTCATGGTAGATGCTGCCAAAATGTCTCCACTTTGTCCCTCTCTGCTAATCAACACCTTGAAAGTATAGAACCAAGAGACTTACATGCCAGCCAGCACGCCTGCCTATTGAGGGAAATTGCCTCAGTCCTCTTTTCTGCCTCCTGAGATTTCCACCTGCTCTGAAACCTTCCGATAGCTCCGATGTCATCTCCATTGCTAACAGCCTAATCACGGATTGCTCTGCTCATCCCTGATAAACGAGTTCTAAGATTTTTAACCATTTTCCTTCTCACTCACATAAGACCCGCTAGTCCCTCCATTCTCTTTGCTACCCCTCCTTTCCCTCGCATTCTCTTTTTCACTGCTCCTGTTTACTTACCCGTGTAGCAGCAGCTCTCAAACGTTTCCTCTTAAGGCAGAGGAAGGAGAACAAAATGAACACGAACTCTTTGAGGGCCAGGGGTGGGATTCAAGGGGGTGGAAAGGCCTGGGGAGTATGGTCTGCAGTGCCACACCCCAAACTCATTTAGGAATGTGCATTTGACACCTTCATTTAGATAGAAGAGTTACATAATAGAGGGGGGAAAAGACATTCTTGTGGAGATTTGTAGTTTACTTATTATCTTGATTTTTAATGTTAAAAAAATTTCTTCCAAATTCTTGTGGTAAAGCTGTTGCTTCAAGGAGCTCTATCATATTATGTTTATCCTCTAGCTCCATGTACACTACGAGTGAAACTAGAAACCATCAGGGTTACAAATTCCTCAGCTTAAGAATAAGATGAGGTGGACCAGAGTCTTCTCTCTCTCCTTTGTCTTGCTGCTGCCCCCACCTTCTTTTCTAGAATTTCCTCTACTTTTTATAGTTTCTTTTCCTATTTCTTCTTTATTAGAAGATTTTAAAAATGAGTGAATTATATTGTTTTCCTCAGAGGAATTTTTTCATTAAAAGTAACTTGGAAGTGTTTTTGTTGTAGATTTTTGAAACCTTTGATCTGGGTCTAGTACTGTCCTGTGCCTAAGGATTATCTTTTTTTTTTTTTTGAGGTTAAAATTTCTCATTATAATGGGGGAAAAAAATCAATAAATATTGAAAGCAGGACAGTGTAGTCTCAAAGCAAATGTTTTGTGTGTCTGTAAGAAACTCACAATTAAAGAAGGCTCTGCTCTCTAGAACTGGAATATATTTAATCAACTCAATACAGGTTTTGCGGGGAGGATTCCATTAGAATTCAGCATGGAGAGAGAGTTCTGGGCTATTCACTAAATCCAAGTAGAACTTCCAAACCTTTCACTTGAGGGCCAGGAGTTGAGAGGCAGGTAGGTAACCAGCTGAATAAAAGCTTTGGCCCCTTCTGCCTTGAAGCCATGGTTTCTTCATGGGCTAAGTGGCCGACAGACATCGAGCAATCAACCATAACCCCGGGTGTTCCTTGCTGGCTCATCGTGGGGTGTGGGATATTGATGTGTTCTATTCTCCTGCCACCTGTCACAAGCTTTCGGCTTGTGTCCATTTTGATGTTACATTGATACTTCTTTGATTTGGGTCATTCAACGAACAGGCACTCAACAGGCTATTGGCTGCTTGAGGATGCTCCTTGGTCTGCTAACTACACCTCTGTTGTTGTTTTTTTCAATGTTCACCTGGAAGACGTGCCTTCTTCAAGAGCACCTTGAATCTGTACAGAAGGAGTTCATAATTTTCAACAGAGAAAAGTAAGTAAGTCCTGGAAGAACAGTAGCCTAGTGAATCATGGAGTGATTCAACCATACTTTACTTGCAGAACTTTACTATATTTTTGAATGTTTAAAATTCTAATTATGAAAATTATGCTGATCCATAACAAAAGATATAGTCTGTTCAGAAACTTTTTTTGGTAAGGGTGTTTAAAAATTGTAATAGCAAATTAGCCTAGCATCAAGTTTCTGTTTCTGGGATGGGCAAAGAAATTGGAACTTAAACACTTAAAATCAATGGCGTTTTTAAGGTTTCCTTGGCTCAGACTTCTTTATAAATTGTTGGGCTTGATCCTATAATTTCAAAAGTATAGACCTTTTATTTTTTTCTTTCAAGGAATAAAACCCTCTTTTTTTTTTCCTTTTAAGAGTAAAAAGAGACTTTAATAAAAGGCAAGCAAATCCAGCCTTGGGACAAACCAAAGAGCCATAAGAAGAGGACAGCCAGAATAACAACCTGTAAAGTCCACAGTATCTCCTTCCTGGGACATTTCTTGACTCTGTAGATCAGGAACTGCTAATGGTCTACATCAGGAATTGCTTGACAGTAGTTCTCACCATTCCACACCTCACTACTTAGAAAATGTGAACAAATACCTTTCCAAGGAGGCAGCATGTTACAAAGAAGATTCCTGGGCTCTTAGGATCTAGTTTCACCTCAACCTGTGTGACCTTGAGCAACTTACTAAACCACTATCTCTGCTTCGGTTTATTCATCCAAAATGACAGCTTTATACTAGATGAGCTCTATGCTGCCTTTTTACTTCTAACATTCTATTATTCCAAGCAGCCTTGATTTTTATTTTGGGAATATTAGAATGTAGATTTCTTTTTCCACTCCTTCTAATTACATTGTGACAAATGGACAAATGGGGATAGGGCTCTTCAGAGCTGGACAGCTTCATAGAGGTCAGGATCTCCATGCCCAATCAAAGAGTAAGGAATTTCATCAGGAAAGAATGAATGGTACTAAATAGGAAGTAGCATAGATTTCCAAGGGCCTTCCACTGGTGTGCCAGGTGGTGTGCCAGGCTTGCACCAGCTAGCCTCCATGTTCAGTGATGTAAAGTTGCTATTTATACCATGGAAACTGGCACATGCCACAAATCAGGACTTTTCTTCCTTCCCAGCAAGCAGATTAATCAACATTTAACAGCACCCCATAGGACTTCAAGTGAACATGCTCCTAGGTGGCGAACTGTCCTCTGAACATTATCAGAGACCCAAGTCTGGAAAGGGTCAGAAAAGAATATCATCACAATGAAAGCACATCTGCCTCATAATACAGCAAAGCCGCATCTTACGCAGGGGTTGTGTTCTGAGTTAGAATGTGAGGTGAAAGTAGAGGATGGTAAAATTTACCCTTGAAAACTCTTTAAATTGCTCATAACTTACAGTGAGTACCCTTTCTCAGTGAAACAATATGATGGTTTTTAATACACGTTTCTAATAATGAAACAAATGTTTTCCTTTTATTTTAATTTTGTTCTTGGTTTTAATTTTTGTTCTTGTTTTTGGCTGATGCCAGATGAAGTAAAGCATTGAACAAATTATCCATCTTTGTAGACTAGAATTACACTTAGAACAGTGCGATGCTTACACATTTAAGTGACTTGAAGCCATGGAGACTGACTAAAGGAACAGCGGTGCCAAGTCCCCCCGTGTGTTTTCTGTAGTTTAAATGGCCTAATTATTTAAAATATTACTGATGTCTTACACACTTTCTCTTTTATTTATTTACCAAGCAAAAAATTTAATTCACCTGTTAGATGTGCATACACTGTAACTACAGGTGATGTGACTTCTGTACTGATAGGTAGAAGACATTTGCAAAGGACCTCTTTTTGGCAGCCCACAGGATGCCACTGGGGACAACATGAAGAAGTGAAGAGGTCTGGGAAAGGATTGTTTTAACTTCTTGGCCAATCAGACCCCCTAAACTGATCACTACATATAGAGAGTTTGTAGGCAGTAAGCTGGGAAGGAGGAAGACCAGGCTGGCACCCTTTTGGGAGGCCAGATGGCTGGCAACAGGCTGGAGCAGCAAGGACACACTGGGGTAATTAAGTTTGGATAGAAAACCAGCGCTGAACTTTAGCTTGGCATTTACAATTTTCTCCTGAAAATTTCCAGCAGAGATGTGAAATGGTGCCTTTGTACTCCAAGAGCTTCTCATTCTGTTTGATTCCTTTTCTCAACACCCCCTACGCCTGTGCCATTGTTTTTCTTCAAACACGACAAACTCTAAACATTTGTCCTGACTCAATTTTACAGGAAGGGAAGGGTTGAAAAGAGCAATAAGAAGGTGACCAGAGTCTGTTCCAGGCTGATGAATCCAGGAGTGGAAGGGGCCACTTGCGTTGACCAAACTCCATCTTTCATTTGTTTTGATTCAAGCCCCAATGTGCTGTGGACTCAGCCCCCTAGTCACCCTGTTCTTCCTCTCGCTGTGACCTTGTTTGCATCATCCTAAAAGAGATCATACCAGAGGGCAGAGATAACCTTAGGGGCTCCATTGTGATGGGTGTTGATCATTTGTACCATTTCACATGGTCATATGGTTTGTACTCAGATAGTTACCCAATACAATCTCTGTCGTCTGAATCTGGGTTTGTTGTTGTTTTTAGTGAGCTGCTTCTTTGCCCAAAGCATCTATGTGGGCCTTTAGGAACCACAGACTCACTAGTTAGAGACAGTTTCAGAGCACAGCCACAGGGAGGTAAGATGGATTTTCAGTCCTAGCCAAGTTATAGAGATCCATGTTTTTAAATTTAGCAAAAAAACAAACAACCCAAAAACACTGCATCTATCAGTGAAGAACAACTAATTATAAGATTGACTCACCACTCTACATTTTAAACATTAGAACAAAATTTTTTTTAAAAATCCTAAATCTTTATGATTACTAGTTAACATCAGATCCTTTGCTTTTATTCCATAACTTGGGCTAACATTTTTAAATATCCTGCCAGGAAGAACGTATCTCATCTAGATTTGTGGCAACCAAGCCCAAGGCTGAGGATTTTAGAAAACAGGATGACTATTGCATCCTTTTGTCTGGTATTTCTGGAAACTTTTTCTCCTAACAGCTTTCTCCCTTGCCTCTATGGAACATCTGAAAAGTTTGAGCAGGTTTTGAAGACCAGAAGCATCCTGGTTAAAACTCTATTGTGCTGCAACAGCACCACTCACCTCCAGTGAATTCCTAGTGACCTCTATGGGTGGGGTAGAAGAGCCCTGGGACACTGAACATGGTCCCAGTTCCACAGGAGAAGTTCTGCTCATGGCTGACACACCTGGATAGCTGCACTGGTTTTGGCTGGGGCCACTGCTAGGGCAGGAATGAATGTCGTGCAGCACAATACATTACTAAATCATTTAGGATAATCTAATTAGTGATTAGGCTGCTTCTGATAAGAGTTTTAACCAGAAATGACTAGACTTTCTATCATCAGAGCTTTTCTAGGTTGGATGGGTGAAAAATAACTTAGGAAGAAAGAGTGACAATCAAAGTAGCAGGTACCAGTATTGCTGCTTTTGGCTGACCCAGTAATGGTAGGTCTTTAACTCTTCAAAAGCTGAATGGAAAGGCATGAAATACATAGTGGATTCTGCTTTGGTACCCAGCTGCCCTGCATTTTGTCTCTACAAAATCCTGTTTCTTTCTCTGTCTGCTGTGATTACTGTTTACTTTGTTACAAACTCAGAATATCTGATTGATATTAAACATTGATATTAAACCAAAACTCCAGTTACCTATGCTGTTATGAATAGGAAGCTTATCTGGCAGTCCCTGGATGGTAATGACTTCTGTTGAGCTATAGCATGTACACTGTAAATGTGCCTGTGTGTATTAAAAATATGTCTCTCATTTATACAGTGAGCCACTGTCCGTTTGTCAACTGTGTGTGTGTATGTAACTGTTTTCAATAGGGGAAGGGTTAGGGATGCCAGAAGTCATCTGTTCTTACCTCTAGCTCCTGTTGTGAGGAACTCCTTTTATCCATGACAGGCTAGTTTTAGAGATGAGGCTCTATAACTGTGAAATGCAGCACAACTAAACTGATCCATGTGTATGAAAACTAAAGGCTGGAAAGTTCCAGGTTCTTTCACTGACTCTAAGTCTATGAACAACCCCTTTAACAGCAGTCTCCCTTCCTTCTCAACATTTTTTCCTGTCCTATTACGTACACCAAAGCAGCAAGGAGATGTTCCAAGGCCTATGAGGAACACAATCTAACAAGAAATGAACAGTCAGCTCTGAATTCTTGCAGCTAGAAGCTTTTTCTGCCTTAAGAATAAGCAGAACTTTCAACTATGTCTCAGACCCTACAATAGCTCAGCAGCCAGCAGGCTACTGGAAGCTTGGACTTGTCCTGACCTCAGTCACCTATTGCAAGTCTTGAGGGCTCTAACGTCCTGCATGTCGAGTGCCCTGTTGCCCAGGTCATGTTAAATGCCCTCTTCTGTTAACATCAGCCATCCTAGCAAAAGGCAGGATCTAGAACTCTTTAGATGCTGAGGAATGCCAGCCTTAAGTATCTGGTATTCTCATTTTTGCTGGTTTCTTTAGCCCTTTCACCCATTTCCTGCTCATGGTTGGTGTCTCCTTTGTGATGGGTTGGTGGTAACACAGCTGATTCTAGAGAGTTCTCTGGAACCAGTGGGCTCTTGTTATTCTTGAGTTCTCATTCCCCACCCAACTCAGCCACTAGATACCATGACCCACAGAGGTATGAAAGCTAGTCACTGTGTAGCTTTTACCCATATTTAACAACAAAGTTTCTCTCCTTTTAGAGTCCTGCTTCCTGAGTTCATACTAACCACTGACAACTCCTTTCAAACTCACTCCAATTCTCAGAGTTCAGTTTCTGCTTTGGTCTTGAACTGGGAGAGGAGTTCCACCACTTTAAGTTTCAGTCACAAAATGGGAGTAGAGACCAAAGCTTGTTATACACCAAACCATGAACCCCAAACCGTGAAATAATTATGCATTCAAAGTAGCTCTTGATCTGATTTCTGAGCTTCCGGGTTAAAAGATGCAGTCACATGAGCTTCTGCACCAAAGGCAATGTTCTATCCAACCAAAAGTGGCTCATCACATATAAAAGCGATTTATCAGAAACTGTGATCCCCTGATGCCCTTCTATACACCTCCCCAACTATACATAAACACTTCAGTGGGCAAAATATTCTGCAGGCTCAAGAATGGGCTAGGAGCCATTTCCTCTTCTTCTGGTATCACAAATAGGTTTTCCGTGTGGAGTTAAGAGTCCACAAGGTTCAGATGGCTCAAGGACTGGGCAGATGGCCATGTCTAGCCAGTCAGTCCCATATTCTTCAGACCATAGTGACTAGCTCCATGGTGGGCACATGACTCAAACCAGACCAAACAGAATCTATCTCTGGCTGGAACTAGTGGGGAGAGGATCTCCTTACTCTGAGGTTGTTACACAGGCAAAATGAACACCCAGAGATGCTGGTGGCCAGCTCTGCCCTCACATGGAAAGAGCTTTCCTAAGAATGAAGCCCTTGCTAAAGGCAAACTGTGCTGAAAAACTGAACAACAAAGTTCTGATGTAAGGGTTTAGCACTTAGATTCAGCTCTGCATGAATCTGCCCAAATCTTTCCCTGAACTTTTCAGTTGCACCAGACTTTAAAAGTTCCCTTTCCACCTTTTTTTCATAACTAGTCTAACATTTGTCATAAAAATGTCCTGTACTCATTGGAATTGGAC
>JAQZBX010005202.1:0-19584 GCA_029593785.1 Cabassous unicinctus
TAGCTACAGGGGTTAAAACAGCATGGGACTGGAATAAAAATAGACATCTAGATCAATGTTACAGAATTAATGGTTCAGATACAGACCCTCAAATCTGTGGTCAAATGACTATAGATTCAATATCACTGGCTATTAGAGAAATGCAAATCAAAACTACAAGGAGATATCAACTCACACCTCATATAATGGTCATTAATAAAATAAATAAATAAAACAGAAAACAATAAGTGCTGGAGAAAGTGTAGGGAAATAGGAACACTTCTTCTCTGTTGGTGGGAATGTGAAATGATGCAGTCTCTGTGGAAGACAGGCATTTTCTCAGGAAGTGAAATAAAGAGCTGCCATATAATCTGGCAATCCCTCCACTAAAAATAATTCCAAAAGAAATGAAAACAGTAATGCAAACAGACATTTGCACAGTGGTGTTTATAGCAGCATTATTCACAATTGCCAAAACATGAAAACAACCCAAGTGTCCATTAACCAATTAATGGATAAACAAAATATGGTATATATGTGATGGAATTCTATGCTGCTTAAAGTACAAATGAAATTAGGACACATATGATAACATGGACGAATCTTGAGGGTGTTATGCTACATGAAATAAGCCAGACACAAAAGGACAAATATTCTCTCACTAATATGATCTAAATAGAAAGAATGAACACATGGAGTTAAAACCTATATTATAGATTATTAGGATATAGAAAGAGGACTCAGAAGGGGTACTGAGGCTAAATGTATGTAGAATTTTCAATTAGCTTGTCTGTGAAAATATAGAAATGGATAGAGTTGATGGTAACACATTATAATGAATATAAGTAACAAAGGTGGCTTAAAAATGGGATTATGACTGAAAGGGGTATTCTAAGGATGTAAATGTAATTGAAAGAAACCTAGAGAATTATCTAGGAACTGAAAAATATAATGAATCCAGAGGTGGATGAGGATTGTGGTTAATAGTACAAATACAAGAATGTCTTCTATGAACAAGAACAAATGTATATCACTATTACAATGTGATGAATATAGTGATGCATGGGCAAAACACAATTAATGTAACTTATAGACTACAGTTAACCACAATACTGCAACATTCTTGCATTGATGTCAAAAGGTTCTATATCAATGCTAAAGGGGTATTTGATTTTTTCTTTTGGACTAATGAAACCATTGAAAAATTTACTGAGGTGATGACTTCACAACTCTATGATGATACTGAAAGCCACTAATTGTACACTTTAAATGGATTGTACAAGGTATGGGACTGTATAACACAATGACCCTTGTGGTGGAAGATGGATTGTGGTAAACAGTACAAATATGCAAGTGTTCTCTTATGAACTGTAAGAAATGTACAATACTAATATATTGTGTTACTAATAATGGTGTATGGAAAAAATATACCAAATGTAAGTAAGGGACCATAGTTACTGGTTGTATTAGTCAGCCAAAAAGGGTGCTGATGCAAAATACCAGATATCTGTTGGCTTTATGAAAGGTATTTATTTGGGGTAGAAGCTTACAGTTACCAGGTCATAAAGCATAGATTACTTTCCTCACCAAAGTCTGTTGCTACATGTTGGAAGAAGATGGCTCCAACATCCGCAAGGGTCAGGCTTTCTGATTGCCTCTCTTCCCAAGGCTTGTTTCTTTCTGGGCTCAGCTGCTTTGCTCTCTCCACAAGGCAAGCTGTAGACTTGCCTTGTCTCAGGCAAATGGCTCATCTCTCTTCCTGGGGCCTCTGCCTCTAATGGAGCCTTCTATCCATGTATCTGCTTCTCTGTGAGTTTACTTCCTAGCACTCCAATATCAAAACTCCAACCTCCCTTCTCTGCCTTGCACTTGTCTCAGCCCACCAAGGAGGTGGGGACTCAAAGTCCTACTGAAGTGGCCCAATCAAAGCCTTAACCATTATTTAATCAAGTTCAAGTGAACCTCTGAATCTAATATAATCTAATATGCCCAGAGAAACAAACCACTTTACAAACATAATCCAATATCAATTTTTGGAATTCATAAATTATGCCAAACTGCTACAGTGATAATAGTCTGATGCTGTTCTTTCATAATCTGTAACATGTATTTCACAACAATGTAAGGTCTTAGTGGAGGGGTGATGTATGAGAATTCTGCACATTATGCATGATTGTTTTATAATCTCACAACTTCTCTAATAAAAATAGTGTATTAAAAAATAACCAAAAAATATTTAGAGATAGTACCAGAAATTTCACTTAGTACACCTCTATTTTTTCTATAGCAATAAATTTATTATAGAAAATACAAATCACATGCAACAAATCAAAATATTATTATAAACCCACCACCCAGAGATAAATACTCCTAATATTTTGGGGCATCGAGACTTCCAGATTGTTTATATGTTGTTATACAAAAATAAGAGAGATGGCATAACCTCAACTTCTGCTTAAGATAGAAAACAGGGACTGTTTTGGTTTCTTGAAATGGCCAAAAAATTTTACAAGACACATACAATAATGATTATCAATTCTCTTGTCATCATGCAAAAAATAGAGAGTGATCCCTAAGAAACAGGCTATTGCATTAAGCATGTTTCCAGGATTATACACATAGAAAACAAATAGCAACACTTAAATTCAACCATATTAATAATAATATAAAATATAAATGGACAAATATCCCAAACAAAAGGCAGGGACTGTGAGAATGAAAAAAAAATGTGCATGATATAAATCTATGCTGCTTACAAAACACACACATAAAATATAAAGACACAAATAGTGAATGGCAAAAGATATACAATAGAAGACTTGTTAGAAGAGAGATGGAGTGGCTATATCAATATCTGACAAAGTAGACTTCAGTGCAAAGAATATTACCAGTTTTAAAGAGGGACATTTCATAATGATGAAGGGGTAAATTCATAAAGAGGATATAGCAATTCAAAACATTTATGTAACTAATGACAGAACTTCAAAATACATGAAATTAAAACTTATAGAAATGTAAAGAGAAATTGATAAAACCTAAGTTATACTTGGAAATTTTAATACATCTCTCAATAATTTATAGAATAAGTAGACAAAAATCAGTAAAAATATAGAAGATGAGCACATTATGTACCAACTTGATCTAATTGACATTTATAGAAACCTCCAACGAATAATAGTAGAATGCATATTCTTTCCAAATGCACACAAAAAACTCATCAAATTAGAACAATATTCTATACTGTAAAACAAATCTTAGTTACTTTGAAAAATTTCAAGTAATATAAAATAATTTCTCTGACCAGAGTTGAAATAAATTAGAAATTAATAACAAAGATATTAGGAAAATACTCAAATATCTGAAAACTAAACAACATGCTACCAAACAACCCAAGGGTAAAAGAAGAAATTAAAAGGTAAATTAGAATGTACAATGAACTGAATTATAATGAAAACTGAATATATGAAATTTGTGGGATTCCTCTAAACCAGGGGATCAGCAAACTTTTCTTAAATGGCCAGATAGTTACTATTTTAGGTTTCTAAGTCATATAGTCTGTCTCAACTACTCAATTCTGCCATTGTAGTGCAAAAGCACCCATAGAAAATACATAAATGAATGAGCCTGCTTATTTTCCACTTTTATTATTTATAAAATCTACCAGCCAGCCTAGGGACTGTAGTTTGCTGATCTTTGGTCTAAAGCTGTATTTAGAGAATACTTTATACTATTAAACACCATGTATTAGTCAGCCAGAGGGCTGTTGATACAAAGTATCAAAAATCTGTTGGCTTTTATAAAGGGTATTTATTTAGGGTAAAAGCTTGCAGTTATAAGGCCCTAAAGAGTCCAGGTTGATTTCTCACCCAAAGTCAGTTGCAATGTGTTGAAGCAACATGTTGCTGATCTCTGTGAGTGTCCAGCTTTCCTCTTCCCCTTAAGGATCCATGGGCCCAACTTCTTCCAATCTCACTTGTAGGCTGGAGGCCTGGTTTCTTTCTGGGCCTTCTCAGCTGCTCAGGGCTCTCATCTCTTAAATGGCAAACTATCAGGGGAATGGCTCAGCTCTTCCCAGGCATTAACTATTTGAGCTTTCTCCTTCCTGTCACATGACCAAGTTCTCTCCTCTTCCATGTACCTTCTTCTGTGTGTTTCCATTTACATAGCCCACCAAGGGGGCAGGGACTCAACCCTGAGTTATACCTTACTGATGTAGTTGAATCAGAGCCCTAATCTTAACAAAATTTAATCAAAGCCATTTCAGCTGAATCTAATACAATCAACAGGGATCGTACCCAGAGGAGCAGACCAGTTTAAAACAATCCTCTTTTTAGTATTCATAAAAACTGCCACACACCATATTAGGAAAGAGGAAATGTCTCAAATCAATGACTTCAACTTCTATCCTAAGAAACTAGAAAGAGAAGAGCAAACCAAACCAAAAATAAGCAGAGAAAGGAAAATCACAAAGACCAGAAAAAGAAAAAGAATAGAGAAAATTAATGAAAGTAAAATATGGTTCTTTAAGAAAATCATAAAAATTGACAAACCTCTGAGCCAAATAATGAGGAAAATAAGAAAGAAGACACGTATCAAGAATAAAAGTGATGACATCACCACAGAGTATGCAGATATTAAAAATTTAAGTAGGGGATATAATGACAACAAATTTGAAAACTTAGATGAAATGTACAAATTCCTTGAAAGACACAAACCACTAAATCTCATTAAAGAAAAGCTAGATAACCTGAATATCCCAATATCTATGAAAGAAATTGAGTTTGTAGTTTAAAACCTTCTTACAAAAATAAAAGACAAAGCCAACAAATAAACAAAAAAATAAGGAAACCACAGGCCAAGAAGTTGCCTTTGTTCATTTTTATCAAATATTTAAGGAAGAAATAATACCATAATATGCATTCTACACAAAAGTTTACAGTAAATTAAAGAGGAGGGAACAATCTACAACTCACCCCATGAGGCGCTGATAACTAAACCAGACAAAACTAGTATAAAAAATAAATTTACATACCAGTATCTCTCATGAACATTTGTTCATCACAATAGATGAAGAAAAAACACTTGGCAAAATCCAAAGTCCATTACTGATAAAATCTCTTAGCAAAGTAGAGATAGAAGAAAGCGTCCTTAGCCTGACAAAGCACATCCATGAAAAACCCACTGCTGACATCACACTGAACTATGAAAGCCTGAATGCTGTCGACCCAAGATCAGAAACAAAACAAAATGTCTGCTCTTACAACATCTATTCAACATTATGTTGGAGGTACCAGCTGGTAAAATAAGGCAAGAAAAAAAAAAAAGGTATACAGGTTGGAAAAGAAGAATAATATGCAGATGATATGGTGTTCTTGTGGAAATCATGATGGTGTCTACAAAAAGTTCCCAGAACTCACAAGTAAATTTGGATAAACCTATAATTGACATGTGAATGTGGAGATTGTTTTAGTATGGCCATTTTCCACCAAGTATTTAAAATGATATTTTAAAAAGCTGTTCAATAAAAAAAAAATAGAGGAAGGAAATGGATTTGAAGGGAAAGAAAAATGTGTATATGTTCAGGTCAGTCCTGAGAGACTCTGATGAGAAAAATAGGTTTTGTTTGTTTTTGTTTGTTTGTTTGTTTGTCTGTTTGTTTTCTTTTCTGGTAGGATATTCCCTTCATATCCACGAAAATGAATAATGGAGAACAAATCAATTTATCCAAAGACAAAGCAGTGATATATTTACACAGTTTCAAGACATTGTAGAGATTGAGAACCCAAAGAGTAAAATGAGAAAAAAAGTAAAGAAGCAATTTAGAAAAGAAAATATAACAAATATAAAAAATTTGGGGATTTTTAATATGAAGAAGACTTTTTAAAATACTATTAAGTGCAAATTTTTGGAATCAAACTAACCTGGTTTTGAACCTTGGGTCATCCAAAGATGAGTTGTTTGAACTTTTAAAGGAACAGAACTCTTCTAAATCTTCTTACCTTCCCCTGAAGAGTGAGGTGTATTTCACCACTAGAATTGGGAGAGTGATATCTATGCTGCTAAGATGACTGACAGATTTGATCAATATATGTGAAAACCTTAGGATAGGTTCTTCCTGCTATTACTACTTTTCAAATGTCTCTAGGCCAACCTCACGTTTAAGTATCCAATTCCACTCCCCATTTCAGTTCCTTCTCATCCCTCTCAAGAACCACAGGCTGGAAGCCCTCTAGACTGATAATCACATTTAATCAGAGTTCTTTCTATGTTACAAAGGTGATCATCAAATTCCACGGCTGAAAGTCCCTGTTACTCCCTGCTGGAGAATGATGCTATCATTCTTTACCTTCAAACAAAAGCTGGACACTCCATGGCCGACCTTCCGGCAACCCTTTTCACTACCTCCTGCCAGCACACATGCTCATCTTTAAGATATTGAATTTCACTTGCACCTTCACCAGCACATTAGAATTCCAGTCCTCTGCAACTATATGCACTAGCTTCCTTATGGTTGGGACCTTTCCATTGTTCCCTGTGGAATTTTTTTACTCATTTTACCATGGAAAGCACAAATCCCTCTTCAGGATACCTTGGCCTCAGCCCCTTTTACACTTTCATGGGAATAATTTCCATGTTTTATGGTCTAAAGGTTTTCTTATATTTGATTAAAAGTATTAGCAAAATGAAGAATTTCCTAATGTAACCTTTACAAAATGAAAATGTTACTATATCACTCTGTAATGAGACTGGTATAGAGAGTTGGCTACATGTTTGTTATTAGGGGGATTGGAGTTGTAGTTGTAGGTTGATTATCTAAAATCTTCATGTCATTGAGAAAGTCATGGCTTCCTTGGGTCCTGTCTTGCTCACAGAAAGAGGCATTTTGATATATTCTTTTTTCAGAAAACATGTCAGTACTGACCTTGCTGTCTGACATACTTGGCCAAAATAGGCATGATGAGAGAGTGCTAAACTGCACTTAAAGTCTGGCATCAAAGGAAAAGAGAACTATTCTTTCTATATATTACAATATATATGTATGCCATTACTATTTAGAAAATTGCTTTAATTACAGACTTTACTTTAGATGCTTTCACTTTTCATTAGTCTATGTAAGAAAGACATAAATAGTTATTTCATCTGCATTCCAGAACTCATGAAGTTCAATGAGATGGGAATGTCTTACATGAGGATTTACTTACCTGTTACCATGCAAATTGTTTGATTTAATATTTACTACACTTCTAAATCTTTAAATTACATTTCAGAACATGAACGAAATTGTTTTACAATTCTTGAGAAAATTCTATTCCTGAAATTGTAGATATTCCTGTCTTAGATACTTAAAATCTACCAGGAATATGAAAGAGGTCTATTTTCTCTCACCTTACATTCTACACATGTGACAGTGTTGCAATTTAATATTATTTATGAACTCCAAAAAGAGATACTGATTATGTTTGTAAACTGGTCTATCCTTCTGGAACCCTTTGATTGTATTAGATTCAGCTGAGATGTCTGATTAAATTATGTAAAGATTATGGCTTTGATTCAACCACATCTATAGAGTGAGACTCAGTGTTGAGTCCCAGCCCCTTCAGTGGGCTGATAAAACAGACTCTGACATGGAAGTAGACACACAGAGAAGTAGATACACAGAAAAAGACATGGCAGAGGAGAGAACTTAGTTTTGATGCTGGAACCCCTGGGAAGAGAGATGAGCCTGAGAGTTTACAGCTGACCTTGTGAAGAGAATGGAGCAGCTGAGCCCAGAAAGAAATGAGCCTGGGGAAAAGAGATGAGCCCTATGCCAGCCTCCAGTTGAGATCAGAAGAAGCTGGACCCATGAAGCCTTAAGAGGAAAGAGGAAGTCTGAACCCTCACAGATATTGGGTAATCTTATTTCAACACGTGTCAACAGACTTTAGGTGAGAAAGTACCTCCTATGGTACCTTGAGTTGGACTCTTTAGGGTCTGATAACTGTAAACTAATACATCCAATAAATACCCTTTTGAAAAACCAACAGATTTCTGGTACTTGGCATCAGAACCCATTTTGGTTGACTAATACAGACAGTTAACCATGCTTCACATATCCATCATTCTCCTTAATATGTTTTTTCAAGATTGATTTTCAGATTCCATCAATAAGATAGATGTTCCTAGCAGAGAAAAATATCACTGCTGGGGCCAGATTTGCCCTCCTGGGCTTCTCAGATTACCCAGAACTGTAGGTCCCTCACTTCTTGGAATTTCTGGTCTTTCACAGTGTTCCTGTTGTTGGAAATATTGGAATGATTGTGATCATCAAAATTAAAACCTTTAACACACATCCTCATGTACTTTTTCATTAGCCATCTCTAATTTGTGGGTTTCCACTGTTCCTTCATGACTGCCCCCAAGAAGCTGATGAGCCAACTTATAGAAGACAGCTCCACTTCATTTTTAAGATGTGTAGTACAATTCTTTTTCATTCATATCTTTGTGGTGACTGAATGCTTTGTATTAGCTGTGATGGCCTATGACCACTTTGGGGCTATTTGCAACCCTGTGCTCTACACAGATGTCATGTCACGGAAACTCAGTTCCATACTGGTTATTGGATCATAGACATGGGGGGTAGCACATTCCTTGAGACTCACATGCTCTACTTTCTAATAATCCTCTCATGTTTTTGACACAATAAATCGCTTCTGTGCGTTCTCCTCACTGTTCTCTCTCTCCTGTTCTGATAATTATCTCAACCAGTTGCTGCTTTTAATCTCTGCCACATTTAATGAGCTGGGCACACTATTAATCTCCTCTTATGTGTTCATCATTGTCACCATCATGTAGAAGCATTCAGCCAGTGGGTGCCACAAAGTCTGCTCCACCTGTGCCTCATGCTTGACTGCCATCACCCTATTCCATCACACATTTCTCTTCCTCTCATGTGTGCCCAACCCCAAAGTATCCAGCTCAAAGCAGCCTCTGTGTTTATACATTGGTGGTCCTTATGTTGAGTCCTCTGATCTACAGGACTGAGAAACAGAGATGTCAACAACACAGAATAATCATGTGCAGTGATTATTTTCCATATGGAATCCATAAATCTGCAGTTATCGCATAACCCTTCTTTGAACTTAACCATTTCAATCACTTATTGCTAGAAGACAAAAGGGCTCAATATCATTTTTTTTTACTTTAAATTGATGAAAATTCTGAGAAAACTTTCACCATATTAAACATAAACAATTTTAGCCTGCAGAGTATAAATTACTAAGAGGTAGCATGAGGGCTGAGAAGGGTAGCTGATGATTAATGTATGTAGAATTTCTAATAAGGTTGATTTTGAATGTGTGGAAATGGAAAGAGTAGATGGTAAAACATTATTACAAGTATAACTAACATTGCTGATGTATAAAGACAACAGTGGCTGAAGGGCTAGTCTGGGGACATAAATGTAAATTTAAAGAATGATAGATAATAATCTATAGACTGAGTAAATAGTGGTAGATGAAGATGGTGATTAATAGTACAAATACAAGAATTCTTTCCCATTAACTAGAACAAATGTACCTCAATAATACAAGGAATTTAGAATATGATACATGAGGAAAGTATAACTGATGTAACTTATGGTCTATACTTATCAGTAACATTGAAATTTTTTACAGCAATGGTAAAGATGGTACTATATCAATGCAAAGGTTCAACAACAGGGGGGTATGTTGGAGTATGGGATTTTTCCACAGCTCTATGGTGAAACTGAGAGTAAATGAGTGAACATACAAGGCATGGGAATGTATAACACAGTGAAACCTATGGTGGATGATGGACTGTGGTTCAAGGCAAAAATATGAGAATGTTCTCTCATGACCTATAACAAAAATACAATACTAATACATGGTTTTAATAGTAGGATTGTTAATAGGAAAAATACACCAAATGTAAATTATCGACTATAGTAAACAGTAATATTTTTTAATTAATGAAGTATGTCACTCATACATGAACATAAACAATAAGTGTATAGTAATAGTTGTAAACTTACAAAACAAACATACATAACATCATACAGTGCTCACATACCTCACCCTATCACCAATACCTTGCATTGTTGTGAAACATTTTTACCTAATGATTAAAGAGCATTCTCAAAATATTACAACTTACCAAAGTATTTTCCCCCAACCGTCCCTATTATTATTATTATTGTTTTTATATCATTTATGCATGAACATACATAAACAATAAGTGTATAGTAAAAGTTGTGAACTTACAAAGCAAACATTTATAACATCATATGGGGGATCCTATAAATCAACCCTCCACCAACTCCTTGCATTGTTGTGAGATATTTTTCACAAATTATGAAAGATTATTGTCAAAACCTTACTACTAATTACAGTTCTTATCTTACATTTAGTGTATTTTCCCCCAACCCACCCTATTATTATTTTCTAAATATATTTTTATGACAGAAGTTGTAAACTGACAAAACATTCATGCACTTGTGCAGAATTCCCAAACAACACCCCTCTATCAACATACCACACCATGGTGGAATATTTGTTACAGATTATGAGATAATATCATCCAATTATTACCAGTTTCACAGCATACTTTTGGCACACTTTTCCAATACTCCCCCATTATCAACAAAGTACATCTTTGGCATAGATGCAAGAATATTACATTATTACTGTAAACCACACTCCATAGGTCAATCCAGTTGTATTTTTCCAATGCTTCTCACATTCCCACCACCCTGAAATACTGATGTACGTCTGCTCTAGCTCACAAAGGACACTCTTGCATCTGCACCATCAACCACTAGTCTCACCCAACTCTGGGTTTACTGTGTTATTCAGTCCCTAGATTATTCTCTAGCTTTCTTTCAATTGGCATTTACAAGGCAAAGGCAAATCTCCAGAAGTTGGAAATGCAAGGCATATTCAAAGATTGGAGTACTGGTAATTCCACTTAAAGTTTTCAATTTTCAATCATTAATGAATCACAAATCATTCTTTTTTATTTTTATTTTTTATTTTTAGAGAAACTTTAGATTACATAAATGTTAGTAGCAATGCTTCAATATGTGACCATCAACTGTAACAAATGTACTGCACTAATGAAAGATGTTGTTTATGTGGGAAAATGTGGGAAGGGGAGGGGCTAGGCCTGGGGCATATGGGTATCCCCTATATTTTTTATTTAACAAATCATTCTTTACATCATTTAAAACGTGCACAGCAAAAGTAAAATTACAAAAGCTTCTCCATTTTAAAATTATGAGTAAGGGGTGGAAAATCTAACATCTAATCCACCAAATTCTTTCATACGTCATAAGTATTTTATAAGTGCATTAATTCTGTTTTTTTTCTGTATTTAATTCTAATCTCCTTGGTGTTAAAAATATTCATTTAGGAAACAATTGTGCCATCTCAAGAAAGTCAAATATTCTATCTCGGAAGACTGAAGACCTATATCATTCAAGAGATTTTTGGCTAGCATATAGCATTTTCTTCTTGCCTTTGACACTGATCACTTGTATTTGTTATAACAGCAACTTCATAAATTATGAAGTCAGTTCATAGCATTTGATATTGATTTAGAATGCATTAATCATTTTTATTTCCACTTTGAATCTGCAGACTTCCTCTCATGCTGTAGTTAAATCCATTCATCTATTGATTCCTTGTTGGATTTTGAATTTCTTTGGTTCTCTTATTACATGGTTTTGTTCTCTTTTTACATGATAATATCTTCCATTTTGTATCTAAAGACACTCTAATGTTGTTCTATCAGGACCTTCACAACTGCATGTAATTTTGTCATCTCTCTTCAGATTTTTAGTTCAATATTTGTATTAACATAATCTTTTGTTATTTTATTTCTTTCCACATATTGTAACTTGATCTGTTTTCATATAAAATACTTAAGACATGCTGAAGTGTTAACACCCGAATTGAGCAAAACCATCACCTACTCATTCCCCAATCATGCAAATAATGGGTATAATGTTGGAATGATTGAAGAGAGCTATTTATCAAATTATGTAAAAAAAAAAGAAGCCAATAAATCTTTGTAAAATAAATCTGTAATCTCCACATGGTATTAATTGTAATCTCCATGTTTTAGTGGAATGGGAGCTACTGAAGAATTATAAGATGTGATCTGCAGCTATGGTGCCCACTGAATACTGAGACGGAATGAAAGCATGTTATTTTTATATAAATAGGGCATAAGGAGTGCATCATAAAATTAATTTAATATATAAATATTGTGTATATAATCTCTCAGAACTTTAATGTGAATGATTATTATATATTACAGTACATAATAATGTCATATATTAATGTCTATAAATTTCATAATGACCCAGTAACATAAGTAGAGCATATTTGATAGTTTCTTTTTCTCAAGAAGGAAAGAGTCAGCTGTTTCACATTAGAATATTTGATTACTTGTCTGAGGAGCAAATATGTGATTGGAGCACATTTTTTTGACTGCTGCAATTCCAGTTATTTTTGATATTGTGCCTTTGCCCCACTATGTTTATGTTTAGGGAACATAGTTTTTAAATTGTTTTATTTGTAAAGAGAATTACATCTTAATAAAATGAAAAGCAGAGGCATCTATGGATCAATGATTTCAAAGAATTTGTAGCTCTATGGTTAAGTCCACCCTCAAGAGATCAGAAAAGATGCTAATAATCCAACCTGTGGACATCTGAGATTCACATGCATACAATGAGTGACAGTTTGAGTCCCCAGAAGAAAAGGAACCAAATGTAAAAAATCTCTACTCTTAACTGGAAACCTTTTAAAAGTCATGAAAACTAGGTCTTCCTCACTAAAAGGATAATTTATTCTGGATTTTGCTGGCTATGAGTATGTTTAAAAAATGGAGATGTAGGTTTATTTGTAAAATTCTAATATTTCCTGGTATCACCTCATATGAAAATAATCTGGTACCAGTTGTATGTTTTTAGTATTGGTTACAAACTGCCAGAAAACACAACTTCCTACTCTGTAGTAAGTTTTTATCTTAAAGTTGCTCATTTTGTGTGTAAGTGTAATATTTATATAATGCCTTCATCTAATATTTTCTTTTTTAGTAGCCACTTTAGATAGTGACTTAAAGTTACTTGCACATTTAAGGGAAATTTTAAAAAATTTAATACATGATCATTGCTATTTATTTTAGCTATATTATAAGGAAAATTTTCTTCCTATTCTTAGAAAATAATAGTCTGGCAATAATTTAGGTCTAATTTGTTTTGTGATTTGAATAATAATATTTTAAGAAACATTTTTTACTTTCCTTGAGTTTCTCACTCTGTCCTGTCTGTAACAAAACCAAGGTTGTTTGTAGACTCATGATTTCCAGTGTTCAGGATATTATTGGAAAGAAGTTGCTACTTTTTCCTAATATAGTGTTCCTGTGAACAAAAAAAATATCCTTCACATCAATGTATACTGTTTTTAATTACACTATCTAAAGCTCTAGTTTTGGCTCTTTTAGTATGCCAGGGTTTAGTCATTGTTGATAGTGTTTATTTTTTTTCCCTTTAATTTTATTTGTGGTTGTTAATTTTTGAGTTTTTTGTGCTTTTTATTTATTTTGTACTGTAAAGAGTTTTTAATCATAAAAATTTTAATGTTTTAATGTGGAAGTCCATGTATATGCTTATGAATTCTTACAACTATGAATTTATATATGGAACATATTTCTAATAGCATTTAATCAGTTATACATATATATTTATATATAATATTTTGTTATAGCATGAAACAGTGCATGAAATATAATATTTACAAATACTGTTTTATAGCAGACTGATTTATAAATATTATGTCAACATAGTATTATTTTGTGGGCAAAGCTCCATGAGACCCTCTACTGAGCTATTTCAGATTTGGTCCCTTATGGAGGGACCATAATTTTGATAATCATTAACTCTTCTGATAGGCGTTTAGCTGAGTTCCCTATTTCAGTATAATGAAAATGCTTTTAATGTTGTGATTTACCTAACTAATATTCTTATTTTCAACCTGTTTCTGTATCACTGATGATTGTAGTTTTGCCATGTTTTTAGAATCATAAGTCAAAAATTACTGTGAAGGAATTTCATTTTTTTAAACATCCTTATAATGGTATACCATGATGAGTTCAGCAGACAAAGAAAATCACTAGAAATGTTACTGCTGACTGTACTTCCATGAGGTTCTTAAATCAGTTGGAAAAATACTATCCTTTGTTTATATTTCCACAGGAATTCACAAAATCTAAGAATGGGTATCAACAATGTAAACATGCTTTCTGATGTCAGGAAATTCAGTTTTTCTAATTTCAGGAAAACAAACCATTGCTAGAGGGAATGAGGGATAAAATGCTCTACAAAGTCTTTGTCACTTCTAATGATTAATATGTGTTGAATATTTATCATTTGTACTTATTCACAACCAATGATATTAAATATAATTATTATTGATATGAGAACTTGAACTTGTTAGCACTTTATATTGTTTGTTACCATGAACTCTTGTACATACGTATCTTTCCTATCTTTCCTTTGTATTTTAAAAATCTACTTCTTACATTTTTTACTTAAACTTATTCCTCAGGAATCCAAGTAAAGCATGTTATGCACTGGAAAAGCAGATATGTCACACTGCATCAGCATTCAGAGCTTACTCTCTTTTCCCTGTGCAATTGATTTCCTCCCTTCTTCCTTATATTTTCAACATGAATACTATTTCTCTGTGGTCTAATGTTGAGACATATCCTTCAGTATCATATCCTTAATTTGAAACCTTAAGCCAGTTGAAATGTCAGGAAATATATTTTTCCCTGTATTTCTCTAAAATTAATTAGAAAGATTATACTAAATCTTCTGGCTTTTTTGTAGATAAGAGAAACATATAGCGAAAGTGATCTATCTCTCCTTGTCCTGTTATGTTCCAGTGAGGTTTACAAGATACTAGGCAGCCTCGAAGAAGAAAACAGTAGCCATTAAGAAACATACACAAATCACAAATGTCCCCACCTTTTTATATAAAAAATGAGCTTATTTCTTGGTTATAAAAACTTTAGATTACTTATTTTTCAATTTGGTTTATTTAGCAGAAGGAAAACAAACAAACAAACAAACAAACAAAAACTAGACTCTTTCAACCAAATTATTGTCTCTTTGCCTTGGATACAGTTGGACTTGGCTTTACTGTGCCTACCAAGCCACGGATCTAAAATATAGATAGGATCCAATTTGTAACCTCAATTTGTGAGGAATGAACCGATAAAGAATGAAGATTTTGGTTTTGATTTAGCAATATCTTAAAGGCTGCATCCCAGGCTTACCCAAAATCTAATTACAATAAACATCAGGCTCCAAGATGGCAGGGCTAATACATTCTTTTGAGATTTCTATGCTGCTTAACAATGCCTCACCAGAAAGCATGATCATTGAATGGATTTAGTGAGATAGACTGCTGCATTCTTGACATCCTCTAAAAGGAAGGAGAGAATCAGCAACTGACGTTACAATATAATTATGGAAAACAAAACATTTTCATAAATCTTACGTTCATTACATATCTTATTAGAAAATTTCAACATGTATATACATGCATTTATTAAATGAGGGAAAATTCATATAAATGAATTATTTTATAATATTTAATCATAAATATTGATTAGATTAATATTATATCTGGTCAAAAAGCAAATGAAAACAAGTGGCAGACTAATTTTTTTAAAGCAAGATATATCTGGTTTATATGATTTTGGTTCCTTATGTTTCTCTGCACTAGGTTTCTGGGTTTGTTATTTGAATATTGAATAAAGAAATGAAAATGCAAAGCAAAGATATAAAAAGATGGAAAAGGGAAGTACTATCAAGATAAATTGTACTGTTACTTCTTCAAGTGGAGTTAATAATATATAGCATATGAAAAGTTTGCACTCTCTCTTTCTCCCCTCTCAACTCTTCTGGATGGCTTAATCATTGATCTTCCAAGTGGGGAATCTGGACAAAAGGTGAGAGTAAATGGAATCAGAGGTCTGGAAGAGAAGGAAAGCTGTATATTCTGGGAGTCAGCACCATGAAATTAATTGGATATGAAAAAATAGAAACAGGTTAGCCACAGGATAATGAAAGATTTGTTCTTGCTAGATGCTACTTACTTTGTAAACATGAAAGCAGAGTGTTTCTATGTCACAGAATGTGTCAGAGGTTTGGAGGAAGGCATATCTGGGTTTCAGTGTCTGTTCTACCAATTAATAGTTTGTGATCTTATAGAGTTTCCCTTTTCCCATTTGTAAAGTGTAGAAACCAAGAAACAGGGAGTAAAATTATCTTTAGTTCCAAAAATGTGAGCCCATATCCATAGCACACATATGACCCACAACTGAAGTTCATTTATTCTCTTCATCTAACTGCAGGGTAAGCCTTAATCCTTTGTGATGCAGTGGATACTAGATCATAGAAGAAATCCTAATTTTTTCACCTGAGCAATATCTTCTTGTTCTGCAACTAAGAAGCTATATGAACCTGAATGCATGGCAGGTAGGAATCATAAAGGTGTGAAGGAATTCCTTCTGATAGGGTTAACTGAAAATCCTAATTTGCAGATCTCTCTCTTTTTGCTTTTTACTTTTATTTATTTCATCATGCTGGTTGGTAACTGGAGGATGATCATCTTAATCTGGCTAAATACCCAACTTCATACTCCATTGTATTTATTCCTTAGCAACCTCTCTTTTTGTGATATCTGCTATTCCACTGTCTTTCCTCCTAAGAAGTTGGTAAATTTTCTATCAGAGCATAAATCTAGCATGTTTTCTGGATGTGTTCTACAGACTTTTCTTTTTGCAGTGTAGGTAACCACAGATGGTATCCACCTGTCTATGATGGCTTATGATCATTATGTGGCAATTGCTAATCCCCTGTTGTTTATAGTTATTATGATCCCAAGAGTTTGTATTCAGATGGTCCTTGCATCTTACTTGGGTGGACTTATTAATTCACTGACATACATATTTGGTTTATTCAAACTAGACTTCTGTGGTCCTAACATTGTGTATCATTACTTCTGTGACATTCCTCCTCTTCTGAGGCTCTCTTGCTCTGATGCTCACACCAATGAAATGTTACTTTTGATCTTCTCTGGCGTCATTGCAATGTTCACTTTCATTATTATTGTGGTCTCTTATATCTGCATCATCATTGCTATTCAAAGAATCCACTCAGCTGAGGGGAGGCTCATAGCCTTCTCCACTTATTCCTCCCAACTGACTGCTGTGACATTATTCTATGGGTCTGTGACCGTTAGTTACATCCAGCCAAGCACTCAATATACCCTGGAACAGGAGAAGGTCTCTGCTGTGTATTATACATTGGTGATTCCCATGCTAAACCCACTGATATATAGCCTGAGGAATAAAGATGTGAAAGATTCAGCAAAAACGACAATATGGTGGAAGAGAACCCTCACTTGACTCAGTTGTATCACCTTACTAATTTTGCAGAGAGATTAGAGGCTTTCTTTAAAATTATATCTGTATCATATTTATCACAAATAAAAATCTAATCAAAACATTCTCATGAAATTTGGGAAGGGATTGATGAGTTTGATATAAAAATTAAAAACTAACATAGTTGTAATTCACTTTCATAGTTTTTGTCAGTTAGTAGTTCTTTTTACCTCAAAAGCTAATACATTATATTTTCTGACAAACTCATAGGCTATATTCTGAAAGAGTTCACTATGGATTTAAAAGAATTTGACATTGACTCAAATCAAAAGAATACTATAGCAATTATAGGGATATAGCAAATGCGTCAGTGTCTCAAAGGAAAGTAGAATTTTTCTTTGTCTAATTTTCTTAGAATACAGTAATTATTTTTGTTCTAAAAATGCTGTCTTTCAAGGCCAATTGTATATCTTCCATTTTGTATTTAAACTTACACATCTAAAAGGTATCCTAGAAAAATTGTTTATAGAAAAACAAAATTCTTGGTATTTAAAGTTTGTTCATTTGGCATACTTCTATTTAGCACTTTTATTGTGCCAGTTACTGCGTGATTTAAACCTAAAGAGGTCTAGTGTGGAGCAAAAGCTGATACAGAAACAGGGAACAGAGCAATATGACAAATGGAAAAGCCTATTTAAATACAAGAAAATATATGAATTCAACACTGGCATGTTATTTTTAAGCAAAAGCAGTAGAAAATAAGACTGACAAGTTACTTAGGACCATATGGGTGAATATTCTTTAATGCCAAGATAGCATGTTGAAAGACTCCCTCTCTGGCTAATAAGTCAAGCCCAAAATGAAAAGTAAATTTTATGCTTTAGGAAAAACAGCGCTTCTTGATGGCACTGTCCTCAACAGATTGAAAGATAAGAGCAAGCTGACAAGTTGGGGAAACTTACTCTGAACATGTATAAAAATAATTACTTTGAGGCAGGTAAAAAGTGTTGTAGGCAATTAATAGAGATAAGGGGGCATATTTAAGAGATGGCTCATGAAAATCACCAACAGGACTTGGAAATCTGTTATATATTCATATATATAAGAGAGGAATGGGTGTAAGATTACTGGAAGGTTTTTAACAGTTCTGTCACTAGTAAGAAAAATTCATTAAGAGAAAAAATGAGATATAATAGTCTGAGTGCCATTAAAATTTTTGAAGGAAGATCTTTCTGGAAAGTGCATATAGCAAAGAACAAAGCCTGAGAGTTGAGAAATTTCCTGGAGTGTTCAAGAAACAGCAAAAAAACTGGAAACTGGAGGAAAAAGTGGGAGGAGAAATGTAGCACCAGATGTTCCTAGAGATAAAAGGGGGCCTGATCACCAGGGATACAATAAAAACCTGTAGAGACTTTGGCTCTGAGTGTGGAGAAAGGCAAAGTGGGTCAGATAAATGAATGCCACGATCCAATTTACACATTAAAAGGTCACACTGGCTGTTGTTCTGATAATATATACACCATAGAATGACAAGCCAGGAAGGAGGCTATGAAATGATTCGGTTAAGAGTTGATGGATGGTGTGTTAGATAGAAACTGTCACATCAAAAGTGGTGAAAGATGCAAATACAGGATACATTCTGATTGTAAGAAAAGAGAGTAATCAAAATTCACTCTAAAGTCTCTTCAAATACAGAAAAATAATAATAAAATCCAACAAACTAAAAAATATGTATTATTTTCAAGTGCATATACAATACTTAGAAAGATGACCATGTGATGAAACAAAAAACAAGTCTGAATACATATAAAAGGATAGTGCATAAAGCTTTTAACCTGTGGGCAGCCCACTTACTTTCCAAAGTGATTTTTTTTATTTGTAAGGAGAGAATAATTGCACCTTCCTCAAAGTTTCATAGATAGATAGGTAAATGATATAGTTAGATTAGATAAATAGACAGATACATGCAAATGTAGATATAGATAGACAGGCATAAATACACATTTATTGAAAAGCAGAGAGGAGTTTAGATTGTAAAATTTTATATATACAAATATTAATTGGATTGTAGAATAACGTAAGCACAAAGCTTGTTTTCCACACAGGAAATTTATGAGTCTTGGGAAGTGCAGGGGACTAGGGAGG
>JAQZBX010005202.1:19684-42791 GCA_029593785.1 Cabassous unicinctus
GAGAGAGAGAGAGAGAGAGAGAGAGAGAGAGAGAGAGAGAGAGAGAGAGAGAGAGAGAGAGAGAGAGAGAGAGAGAGAGAGAGAGAGAGAATATGAGAATATCAGGTTATCAACCAAAATGCTGAGAAGTTCACATGCCAGGAACAGGGCCAAGCCAGGAGAAAAATGAAGTCTAACAAACTCCCAACCAGTCCAGTTCCAGCTCAATTAATAATTGAATTATCATGACTAGTCCCTCACCGCTTCACCATGGTGGAAATTAATTTCATCTTTATTTTCTAAGATGGTTTTATACACATGCAAAGAGCTGGAGAGTATAATCAAAAGTTAAAATTCAAGGAGAACCACAGAATATATACATATTAGAGCTAGAAAAGGACTTCAAAACTACTACAATTAATATGTTAAATTAAAAAGTTAGAAATATTTTAAGAGAATTAAATGAATAAAATTGTAATTAAATGGCATACTACAGCAAAAAAATAAATAAAATAAATAAAATAAAAACCTGCAATATCCAAAAATAAGAAATCATTGGAAAGGTTTAAGAACAGATCAAAGTAGAAGACAAGATTGATAAACTCAAACACACATCAGCATAATTGATCTAACTGAAGCACAGACAGAAAAAATATATAGAAAATTGTAAAAGCATAAGAGACATGCAGGACCCAATGAAATGGTATAAATTACATGTAGTCCCAGAAGAGAAGATAAAGGACAGAATAAATATTTTAAGATAAAGTGGCTGAAAATATTCCAAAACTAATATGAGCTTAAGAAAACATATTCAAAAGATCAGAAGACCCCAATGAAAGGGGAAAAAAAGAAATTCATAGTTAGGCAGATGATGGTCAAATCAGCATGATTAAGATTATTTCAAAAAGTTCAAAGAAATTATTAAGAAGTATGAAAATGGAATGGCATTTTAAAAGTCTGAAAGGAATAAAAGTGCTTACTCAAATTTCTATCCTACAGGAAAAAAAATATTAAAATTATACGGTTTAAAAAAGACATTATGAAAAAACAGAGACTGTTTGATTCTATTGCTATTTGCTCATGCAAAAAAAAAATACCAAATGAAATTGCTGAAGAAATTATTTCAGTAGAAAAAGATCTTGAATATAGAAAAATACCCACAAAGTTACAAGTGTAAATATGTGCAAATTAGTAAAGGATATAGACTGATTAAAGCAACACCAAAAATTATTTCCTAAGGGTATTGTAACATATGGAGAAGTAAAATATAAGACAGAAAGAACAAAAATGATAAAAGTGCATTTTTGAACTAAACTTCTCTAATTTTTTATTTGTGTTCAGTATGGTAAAAGTATTGATTTTAAAGAGCTTCTAATAAATTATATATATTGCATTTCTAGAGGAACCAATAATAGAACCAATCAAAATATGTAGATAATAATATAATGAAGGAAAGAAATTCAGTAATACACTGTTGATTAATTCAAAATTATGCAGAAAGGAAGAAAAAAGTTCAGAAGGGGAAACATAAATTAAATATGGAGATGGAAATGTTATCTGTAAATAAGCTATGACAATCACAAGCCCCCATTTTGTTTTTCAGATAGTTCAACCTCAGTGTTCTCAACCTTAGTATTACGGACATTTTGGCTGGATAATTGTCATGATGCTGACCTGTGCATTGTAGGATGCTTAACAATAAATACCAGAAGCACATCCTGTTTCTTATTGTGACAATAAAAATGTCTTCAGGCACTGTAGAAAGTACTGTATCGGGCAAAATTGTCCCATTTGAGAAACACTGGACTAGATTAAGAAAATAAACAAACAACAACTACAAAAGGCAAACCCCAAATATATGTTGTTTATGATATACAAGAACACAGACTGAAAATAAAACGATGGAAATAGATACAGCATTAAAATATGGGCTCAAAGAAAACTATATAGCTAATTAAAAATTAAGGAAAAACAGAATGAGCCAATAAACATAAAATCACAGCAAAATCAACCTTATTGAATTGACTGAAATGTATGACAATATGGCCATCTATAGAAAACTCACTCTTTCAAATTAACATGGAACATTTGCAAACGTTTGATTATATATGAGGGCATAGAAAATTTTCAGTAAATGAAATCATATAGAGAATATTTCTTAACCACAGTAGAATTTAACTTAGACAACATAAATTCAAGTAATAAATCTCCAAATGCTTGGAAATTAAGCAACACACCCATTAAACAACCTATGTCTTAGAAAAGATAGATCAAAACATACACAAAAAAAATATACAGGTATTTTGAAATAAATCAAACTGAAAAATAACTGAAAAAATATGTAATAAATTAGGAGAAAAATAAAATAGATATAAAGTGTATAATGGCATGACAAGAATTATTCTGCCCTCGAATATAATTTTGCATGCAGAGAATCCAAACAATTGTTCAAAAATGACAAGTTATAATAACTCAATTTAGCAAAGTTAATATGCAAATATTAAGTCATTTTCTACATAGTGACCAGAAAGGACTTGGAAAATAAAATTTTAAAAATATCTATTTAATTGCATTAAAACATACATCAAATAACTAGCAATAAATCTAACAAATTATGTGGAGCATATTTATACTAAAATCTATAAAATATTGCCAGTATGAATTATAGAAGCCATAAATAAATAATGAGATATTTTAAATACATGAGTTGGAAGGTATAATGTCATAAAATATAAATTCTCTACAATTTCATCAATAAAATCAATGAAATTCTAAATAAGATTTATAACATTCTTTGTATACATGGATGTGTGAAGAAAACATCAAAATGACTTCATAATTTATTTGTATATTCAATGACCTGGGAGAACCAAGATAATTTGAAGCATAGGAACAAAGTTCAATGACTTATTCTAACAAATTTCAGGACTCAATATTCAGCTATGGCAATTAAGACAATATAAGAGTAATTGGACAAACAAATTAACACATGCAAAAGAATGACAAGCCCCACAGTAGATCAACACATGTAAAACTACTTCTTATACATTGCAGTCACTGATATTCAGAAGGAAAAGATGTTTTCTTCAATAAATGGTGCTAGAATAAATGGTTATACATATGGCAAAAACAAATGATCTTTTACTTTTAACTCACACCATACAAAAGATTAACTGAAGTTGTATCATAAACATAAATGTGAAGGATAAAAGAATGAAGTTCCGAGAATAAATATAAGACACTTCAAGGTCTTCATGAGCTTGGGTTGGAAAAGATTTGCTCATTAGAGCATACAAATGCTAAATATAAGATTAACAGAAGAGCTGGCATTTGTTAAAGTTGAAGACCTCTGTCCATGAAAATATACCATAAAAAAATAAAAAGGCTAGCCACGGAATATGGAAGGAAATTCATATAAGATGTATATTTGACAACATGCTCATATATCCAGAACCACTAAAATTCAATTGGTAAAAGATTAATGTGATGATTAAACCTGCACAAAGTTAAAAGAGGTGTTTTCCATTGAAAGCCTTCAAAATAACCAATAAGCATATACATTTTTTCAATGTCAAAACTCATATGTTGCTGACAGATTTAGGAAAATGTTACAACCACATTAGAAAACGGTTTTTTCAGTAAGCTACACATATGCTTAAATTATAACCCAGGACTCCCATTTAGATAGAAGTGCATAAATCCATCAAAATACATGAACAAAATGTTTATAGCATTTTTATTCATAAACTCAAAACAACAAAATTGCTATGATAATGAATAAATAAATTCTGATATATTCATATAATGGAAGAATATACAGCATTAAAAAGAAAAAGTTGATATACACAACTTGGATGAGAATCACTAATGTTATGCAAAGGGAAACAAGTCTGGGGCAAAGACCCATAGACAGCAATATAATAATAAGATATCATGACCAAGGGGGCATACTCTAGAAAAATAAGGATGGTTAATATTTGAAAATAAATCACTGTAATATTCAATATTTATTGCAAAAACACATAAGCTAAGAGGAAGTAAATTTTCATAGCATAACCTAACACATTCAATATAAAAAGTAATAATATTTTATTCCTTACTCTCCCTTCCCTTGGAAACTATCATAACCACTAAGTTTCAATTTTTGAAGAATAAGGTTCATAGTTACATGCAATAATTTTCTGTTGGAAGTGTTAATCTGAACACTAACTTTGGGGAAAAAGTAACAACAGAATCTAATAAGACAGTATATACAAAATACAGAGTCCCTACAATATATTTTCTAAAACGTGAATTTTTTTATATTTACAAGACCTTCAAGAAACAGAAAAATATCATCCATACTCATAAAAAATCAACCCAGCAAAATAGGCAATAGAAACTGTCACTGAGACAGAAAAGGATTTCTAATTAGCTATCACAAATCATATTTTCAAATAATGAAAACAAAACATGCATAAATAAAAGTGCACTTGGACTTTCTGGTTGACCAAGATACTGGCATAGGACACCCCTGGTTTCTGTTTCCCCACAGAATCTTTGAACAAGTAGCAAAAACTAGAGAGCCATCTTCCCCAGAGCTGTGAATAAAATCATTAGAGGGCTGCAGTAACAGGTGCATGCTTAATCAAAAATGCACAGCTTATAATTGGTAGGATAAGCTCATGGAACTTTTGCTAACACTTCCCCCATCCCCTTCTTGATATATTATGGAGACAAGCTGTGCTTTCATTGGGAGTTCCTGGACCTGTTTCAGAGGAAGCAGAGGAATCTTTATGGGCATACTATGCTGCCACCTGAAAGGCTGAACAGGAACTCTCATCTTTGGCTCCCTATTCAAAAGTTGCCTGGCAGGCAGAAGCAGCTTAGAGTCACTGAAAGAAGTGTAAGAAACAATCAAATCAATCACAGCAGCGTGGAGCAAATGATTACTATACAAGACATAAAATGGAACACCTGTAGAGGTTCTATTTCAAAGGAAATAGAGCATTACAAACTGTGGAACCAGTAACATGCTCATAAAAGACAGGTAAGAACCATGTATTTGTCTCAGAATGATCTTCCCAGAAAGAAGGCTAAACTCTTAAAGAGAGCACCAGCCAACACCAAGACAATTTTCAAAGACTGTGAAGTCTGTTTGTTGTCTTAGGTTGCTTGTTTTTTGTAAGCTCTTGACAATCAAGGAAATTTCTGTCATATTACCACCTGGATATAAACTTAAGAAACATTCAGCTCAGGGACTAAATTCCATAGTTGATATACTAAAATATTAAAATGTATAGTGTGCAATTAAAACTTACAAGACAAACAAAGAAAAAGGAAATAATGGCACATCTAATGGAATATGATAAAACTTAAGATACAATCAACAAAGAATAACAGACTAGGGGCATAAAGGATGAAATCTTCAGCCAAAAGAAAACAAAATGCTCAAAGGACTAAAGGAAAAGACAGAAAACAACTAAAGTGTATCAGGAAAACAATAAAAGAATAAAATGAAACTCTCAAAGCTATACAAACTATAAAAGAAACCAAACAGAAATACTGGAGTTGAAAACCACAATAATTAAAATAAAAAATTCCATAGAGGGTTCAAAGAGCAGACTAGAGTAGGCAGAAGAAAGAATCACTGAATTAGAAGATAAGGCAATTGAAATGATTCATTATTAGGAGAAGAACAAAAAAGAATGAAAGCAAAATGAATAGAGACTAAGACACCTGTGGGACACCATCAAGCACATCAATATACACATTATGGGGATCCCAAAAGGAGAATAGAAACAGAAAAGGCATACAGAATATTCAAAGAAATATTGGCAGAAAAATTCCCAGATTTAATGATAGATTTGAATATCCACATTCATAGGTCCCAACAGACTCCAAACAATATAAACACAAGAAAACCCTGCCCGGTCACTTTGTAGTCAAACTGCTAAATATGAAGGGCAAAGAAGGAATTCTGAAAGCTGTAATAGAAAAATAACATGCCATGTAAAATGGAGCCTTAAATATATAAAGTGCCAATTTCTAATTAGATATCATAAGGCAAGACATTTGTGGGATGACATTTTTAAAATGATGAAAGAAATGAATTGCCAAATGAAAAATTTATATCCAGTGAAATTGCCTTTCAAAAATGAGGCAGAGATTAAGATATTCCCAGAAAAAAGCTGAGGGAAATAATCACCATTAGATCTGCCCTACAAGAAATGTTAAATGATGGCATCAGATTAAAAGGGAAGGACACTAGACAGCACATTAAATGGCATAAGGAAACAAAGATTTGTGGTAAATTTTCTAAAATAAAAATGAATGAAAAATAATAAATACATGGTTTGGGAAACACAAAGCATAAAGATAGAATTTAGAAAAAAAAGGTTTTTTTTTAAATCCATGGAACTGCACTATACAAAGAGTGAACCCTAAGTAAAGAAATAATTTTTAAAAAGTAGAATTTTTTAAAGGTACAACAAGAAAGGGGTATAGGAAGACTGTATGTGTATGCTATGAAGCTTACCAAATGAAATGTGATTTTAATCAATTTAGGGTATTAAATTTAAGACTGAGTGTATTAGTTTGCTTTACTTTTACTTCACATGTAAGATTAGGTCTCTGATTTGAGATATTTCTTCTTTTCTAATGTAAACATTTAGAGCTAAAAGTTTTCTGCTCAGCATTGCCTTTGCTACATCTCATTACTTTCAGTATATTGTGTTTTCATTTTGATTTCCCTCAAGATATTTCATAATTTCCCTTTTGATTGAGTACCAGAAACCTGTTGGCTTTTATAAAAGGTATTTGTTTGGAGGAGTAGCTTACAGTTACAAGGCCCCAAAGAGTCCAAATCAAGGTTACTTAAGAGGTACTTTCTCACCCAAAGTCTGTTGCCATGTATTGACACTAGATGGCAGGTGATGTCTGCATGGCTTCTGCATTCCTCTTTCCTCTTAAGGCTTCATGGTCCCAGATTCTTCTGATCTCAGCTGTAGGTTGGCATAAGGCTCATCTCTCTTCCTGGGGCTCATTTCTTTCTGGGCTCAGCTGCTCTGGTCTCTTCACAAGGTCAGCTGTAGACTGACAGGCTCATCTCTCTTACCAGGGCTGCAGGATCCTGTCTAAAGAGCTGTCTCTCTTGCTCTGTGTTCTTCTTCTCTGTGTATCTACTTATGTGTAAGAGTGTTTTATCAGCCCACTAAGGTGGTGGGGACTCAACACTGAGTCACAATCTAATGATGTGGTTGAATCAAAGCCCTAATTTTAACATAATTTAATAATTTAATCAAAGGGTGATCATGCCCAGAGAAACCAGATCAGTTTACAAACATAATCAATATCTCTTTTTGTAATTCATAAATAATATCAGACTGTTACACTCCATCTTCTGAATTCCAAAAAAGAAATTCAATATTCAAAAAACAAAACAAAACCTTAAATCAGTAGCAATGCTAAGTAAAAAAATCACATCACAATCAGTTTTATAGAATTAGAGTTTTTCTTGGGGCCGAGTTCTTTCTGCCTGTAGACGTCTGAAACTTACAAAACAATTTATCTGCTTCCAATATACAAAGGGTTAGACAAAGGATAAACATTTGCATTACCATAAGGAGAAATTGGGATGGAAACATGAGTCACAGGTCCCCTACAATTCAATAACCTTCATGGTATATTCATTAGATTTCAAAGTCTGAGAGTCATTCACAAGATCATGTTTCCTTCTCCCTGATGCCTATGGGGACCCACCCTTTCCACAGGCTTTCTAAATGGCCATTTTCTTGCTTCCACCCTCATCAAGCATCTGGGTGGCAACCGAGCACCAGAACTCACTCTCCAAGAAAGTTATGATTATGTCCACTTCTTCTCTGATATCTGGAGTGCAGTCTCAGCCCCTGTAGATCTTTGGGGTGAAGACTTTACTCTCCCCAACCCTTGGGGAATGTTCTCCATCCTCTCTGTATGCTGGGATGGCAAAACTTCCCCTGAAAAGCTTGCTGGAACATCTACCCTATTCAAATGCTGGGGCAAACTCACCCTCTCATGGGTGGGGTCCTTATCTTGTCTCAAGGAGAGGTGTTAATTCCAGATCTCAGCTTCAATAGTTTTTCTCTTAAAGCCATTTTCTATTCCATATCACCCGCCTCCATGTTTCTTTTAGTCCATGCTAACAGTGATTTTGTTCATATAGTCTCTCAAAATTTGTTGGTTTTGCATGCAGGAAGCAGGGGTCCAACTCATCAGACACTAAGACTTTCCACAAGTCTTTCTTAGATAACTGCATTTTCAATCTTGATTTAGAAGTTCCAAGTTTGGTTAAGTCCTCAAATGGGGCACCATCATCTGGAGGCTTTATTTATAGAGGCTTGGAATTTCTGGAAACAGTTTCTGGTTTCTATGTGCCCAACAATTCAGTTCTCAGCTTATCTCTCTCTTCTAGCATTTTACTGTAAGCTGCAAGGAGAATCCAAGTTGCATTCTCCAAGTTTACTTTGGAAAGTTCTTCAGCTAAATGTCCGGGTTCACCATTTTCAAATTCTGCTTTCCATACAACATCAGGAGTTAATCTTGCTAAGTTGTCTCTGACTTTCAAAAACGAACTGCCTTTCTTTCAGTATCCAATAATAGCTTCATCAGTTACTTCTAGGGCCTCATAAAAAGTTTCTTTAGGATCCATATTCCTATCAACAATCTCTTCACAGCACTCTATGCCTTTTCTGTCAAGCATCTCACAATTATTTCCTTCTAAGGCCTTATCAAAAATAACTTTACACTCCATATTACTACCAACAGTCTCTTCAAAACTATCTAAGCCTTTTCTATCAAGCATCTGACAATTCTTCCAAAAAATACCTCTTAATACCTCTTAATAATTTAATCAAAGGGTTATCATGCCCAGAGGAATCAGACCAGTTTACAAACATAATCAATTTTTCTTTTTGGAATTCATAAATAATATCAAAATGCCACACACAGAGTAACCAACAAAGAAAACATATGACAGAAGGAAATGAAAAGGGACTGAAAATGGTTCACTACAAAAAATCAAACAAATTTAAATGTAGGTAGTAATGGAATAAATAAGGGTACAAAAAGGTCTAAGACTGTTGAAGTCCAAATAGCAAAAGTCAGCAGTAAGTCCTGAATTATCAGTAGTTACCTTACATATAAATGGATTAAACTCTTCAGTCCAAAATCAGGGATTGGCAGTATGGATAAAAAAAAAGTCTCAACTCTATGCTGTTTATAAGTGAGTCACTTTGAATTAAAATATACAAGTAGGTTGAAATTGAAAGGATGGGAAAAAATATACCATGAAAATAATATTCTATAGAGGGCTGGAGTAACAATACTAATAACAAATAAAATACACTTTAAATAAAGAACTTTTTTAAAGGATAAAAAAGAACAATATATGCTGAAAATGAGTCAACTTAACAAGAAGACATAACAGTTTTTTATTTATAAATATATATATGCAAATATAGACAGTTTTGAGGGAAGAAAGAGACTGTTCAATATCAATAAGAGGGAACTTCAATACCCCAATTTCATTAATGGAGGATAACACATCTAGATGGAATATCAATAAGGAAATAGAAGACATGAATAATACTTTAAACCAACTTTCAACAAACTAAACCTAACAGATGTATAAAAAACATATCATCAGGCAACAGCAGAATACACATTCTTCTCTAGTGCACATGGGTCATTCTCCAGGAAATCTATATAGCAAGTAATAAAAATACTCAGAATTTTTTAAAAAATTAAATGCTATATATTTTTTCTGACCAAAGTGGAATGAATCTAGAAATCAATAACTGGAAACTCACAAATATGTGGAATTTTAACAATATGCTTTAAAAATCAAATGTTCAAAGGAGAAATCAGAAGGGAAATCATGAAATATTTTGAAGGAAATCAAAATGAAAACACAACATACCAAAAGTAATGAGATGTAGCAAAAGCAGTGCTGAGAGGCAAAGTTACAGCTTTACATGTTTATATTAGATAAGAAGAAATATCTCAAATCAGAGACCTAATCCTACATCTGAAGTAAATGGAGAGCAAACTAAATTCAAAATGAGCAGAAGGAAGGAAATAGAATGGATTACAGTGGAGCTAAATGAAATAGAAAATTAAAAAGGAATGCAATAAAGGAAAACAAAGATCGATTATTTATTTATTTATTTATTTAAAGATTTATTTATTTATTCATTTATCCCCGCCCTTGCTGCTTGTGTTTTACTGTGTCCATTTGCTGTGTGTTTCTTCCGTGTCTGCTTATCTCCCCCTTGCTGTGAGGTCCTGCTGCATCAGCCCACCGCGCCGTGCGGGCCGGCCTGCTCTCACAAGGAGGCCCTGGGAAGCGAACCCGGGGCCTCCCGCATGGGAAATGGGGGCTCTTTTGATTGAGCCACACCCGCTTCCTGCTGTGAGGTCTTGCTGCATCAGCCTACTGCGCCACATGGACCAGCCGGCCTGCCCTCACAAGGAGGACCCAGGAAGCGAACCCAGGGCTTCCCATATGGTAAACGGGAGCTCTATCCATTGAGCCACACCCACTTCCTGATTGCTTAAAAGATCAATAAAATCAGCAAAATTATAGATAGACTGACAAAGAAAAAGAGAGGATGGAAATAGCTAAAATCCAAAGTGAAAGCGGCATATTACCACTGACACAACAGAAATAAAAAGGACTATAAGAGGATATTATACAAACAAATTAGATAAACTCAATGATATCAACAAATTTCAAGTAACATAGAAACTACCTCCACTGATCCAAGAATGAAAAAAAATCTCAACAGACACATTATAGCTGATTGAATTTGTAATCAAACACCCGCCCACAAAGATAGCCTAGGAATTGATAGCTTAACATGTGAATTTAACAAACATTCTAAGAAGAATTAATACCAATCCTCAAACTCATCCAAAATATGTAAGAAGAAACACTTCCTAACATTCTAAGTGCCAGCATCATTTTAATACCAAAATCAGATAAGCATACCACAAGAAAAGAAAACTACAGACCAATATCCTATATGCATATAGATGCACAAATCCTTAAAAAACTACTGTCAAACTAAATCAAATAGTGGATTAAAAGAATTATGAACAATGATCAAGTGTGATTTATTCCAGGAATACAAGAATAGTTCAACATAAGGAAATCAATTAATGTAATGCACCACATTAATAGAACAAAGAAAAAAAAAAACACATGATCATTTCAATTGACTCAGAAAATGCATTTGACAAAGACCAGCACTCTTTCTTTATAAAAACACTAGAACACTAGGAATAAAAGGAAATTTCCTCAACATGATAAAAAGCATCTATGAAAATACCACAGCTAACATCATACTCAATTGTGAAAGACTGATAGCTTTCCCTCTAAGAGCAGGAACAAGAAAAGGAATGCCCACTGTCACCATGTTATTCAACATTGGAGTGGAAATCCTAGTTAGAACAATAATGCAAGAGAAAGAAGTAAAAGATATTCAAATTGGAAAGGAAGAAGTACCACTTTCTCTATTTTCAAATGACATAATCTTATAAATAGAAAACCCTGTAAAGTGTTCATGGAAGCTATGAGAGCTATAAACTAATTTGTCAAAGTGTCGGGGTACAAGATCAATGCAAAAAAAGCAATGGTGTTATATATATACTAGCAATGAACAATCTGAAGAGGAAGTAAAAGAAAAAATCTACTTAAAACAATAATTTAAAGAATCAAATATCTATGGATAAATTTATGCCAGGATATGAAGGATGTGTACACACAAAACTACCATACATTGTTGAAAGAAGTAAAAGAAGACCTCAATAAATGGAAGGACGTTCCTGCATTGGAAGACTAAATACTTTTTAAGAAGTCAGTTCTTAAGTTGGATGATTAGAGATTCAATGCAATTCCAAACAAAATTCCAACAACCTTCTTTGAAGAAATGGCAAAGGCCATCATCAAATTTATATAGAAGGGTAAGAGACCTTGAATAGCCAAAACCATCTTGAACAAGAAGGTCAAAGTTGGAGGACTCACACTTCCCAATTTTAAAGCTTATTCCAAAATTACAGTAATCAAAACAATGTGAAATTGGCATAAGGAGAGATGCTTAGACCAATGGAATTTAATTGAGAGTTTAGAAATATATCCTGACATCTATGACCAACTGATTAATGACAAGGGTGCTAAGCCCATTCTATGGGGAAAACATTCTCTTGGGGTTGATAAAGGTTTAAAGGTTGATAACCTTAAACTTAAGCATAGGTCACACAGGTAGAAGTTCCAAAAGGAGAAAACTAGAGAAAGATTTAAAAACAAACAGGAAACCTGAAGTAATATTGGACAAATCTTCACAAATCTGATGAAAATTTTCTATTCAATATTTTACTGGAGATTTCTATCACATACAATACTCTATAAAATAGTAAATTCCAGATTTATATAGCCCGAAAAATAACAGGTAAGAAAATAAAAAATAAAAGAAGGAAAAAAAATTAATGAATTAATAAACGATTAAAATTTAAGAAGCTAAAGGCATCCAGATTTGAAAGGAGAAAGTAAAATGCCATTCTTGTCGGGTGCATGATTCTGTATATAAAAATTTCTAAGGAATTCTTACAAAATCAATGTACAAAAATTAAGTGAATTTCTGTATATTCAAATCAAAATTGAATTTGAGAAATTTACTCCATTTAAAATATTGTCAAAAGAATCCAATATTTAAGAATTCAACAATAGAAATCAGAATGACATAAATATACTGAAAATAATAAAATATTATTTAGAGAAATTAGAGAAGATGTTAGTAAATGGAAAGATATTTTAGATTTATGGGTTGGAAATCTCCCTTCCTGTACATTTACCCAGGTGAAATGAACAGTTATGCCCAAACAAAACCTTTTACTCCACTGGTTATAGCAGATTTAATCGTAATGGACAAATATTGGAAACAACCAAAACGTCCATCACCAGGAGTCTTATTTTGCCAAAACTGCTGTAATGAAAACCACTTTCTAGTGTTTTTTATTATTTCAGGAATTTATTGTTTCAGAGTTTGGGAGGTTAGAAGTCCAAAATCAAGGTTCTGGTATGGACTTGATTTCTTTAAAGTGTGTAGCATTCTGGTGGTGATTTGCTGGCAATCTATTACACAGTCTCAGTCACTGTCACATTGCCATTTGTCTCTACCCTTCTGTGACCAGATTTCCCTTGTGTATAAGGACTCCAGTTGTATTGGAGTAAGGCCCACCTTGATTCAGTTTGATCACACCTTAACTAATAACATCTTCAAAGATCCTATATACAAATATGCTCATATTCATATATAGGGTTAGGGTTAGAGTTAAAAATGTCTTTATGAGAAGCACGATTCCATCTATAACATCAGGTGAATGGATAATCAATGAGTGTATATCCATATAATGGAATACTACTCATCAATATAAGGGAACAAACCACTGATCCATGCAACAATGCAGATGATTCTCAAAACATTATTCTGCTTGATAGACACCAAAAGAACACATATTGTATGACTTCATTTTCATGAAACTTGAGAAAGCATATCTATTATATCTATTATACAATAAAAAAAAACCTGATCAGCAATTCCTTGGAGTTGGAACTTGTAGGTATTCTTTGGAAAAGGGAAAAAAGGATTTTGAGAGTTAATATTCTATATTTTAATTATAATAATATTTACCCTGGAGTATTTATCTACCAAAACCCATCAATTATATACTTAAAATGGGTATAGATTTTTTGTATCATATTTGTTCCTCAATAACTCTGAGCCCTCCAAAATTATATTTATAAATATAGCACTTTAATATATTGAGCACTAACATTTTAATTTACATGACATCTAATTAACATATTGTCATACAAAGACTTCTTGCTCCACAAAAATCTACACTAATTTAGTTTAAACAACATTAATTTTTTCTATATGCCAAATCCTATTTATGCCTTAAAAATACTCTAAATATGAATAATTTCTATTTAAAACCAATTTAATAGAGCCATTATATATTAATCTGGGAACCTGTTTAATGTATTTAATGATTGGTATACGAGCCCACTTAGTTGAAATATATGGTTTTAAAGATAATATTTCATATACTTCAGGAGTTTAATAGACCTACAGAAGATAGTTGACCTGATTTACTTCTCAATTGTAATTATTTGTATTTTAATTCTTGTCACATGAGTGCCTGCAAATATAGACTGTTATAAAGTTCTTTAAGTTTATTGTCTTTGATCTAATACCTCTTAGGAGAAAAGAAACTATAGATCCAGGAAATTTAATCTTTCTATCTATTCTTCATATACAGACATGGAATGATGTATATATCAAAATAAGAAGAATGTGGCATGTTGTTAGAATATGCTAAGACTTCAAAATATTCAATCATCTTTGTTCCATCTCAACCTCAGAGTATCACCCAATCTCTACACCTACCACCTGATCCATTAGCTTTTAACCTTGAGTTTATGAAGAAAAAATATTTTAAATACAAAGAATAAAATTTATTCAGATTTATAGTATGTGTAAATGAACAGTGTGAAACATTGTTAACAAAATCCCTCATGATGCAATTTAAATTTAGGCAAAATCCTTATCTATTAGCAGTCACATGTTAGATTGGAAGAAAGAAAGTTCAGGAGATGTGTGGTAGGGTTAATTTTTAAGAAGCCTTAAAAAATAGCAGTTTCAATCTTCTTTGATGGTCTTCTTGAAATCCTAGGAATTCAAGGAATGGGCTTGATTTATATGAGTGCTTGCTTTATTACTTGAAAGTCCTTTGATATTTTTTTTTCCTAACAACTTTGTCTGAGTAATATTTTTTTCTATAATGATTCCTTTGCTAAAATATTGAATGTCAGAATCAATTCTATTTTGTTTTGTTTTTAGAGAACAATTTTTCTGATTTTCCCACACAGTTATCCCATTTTTACTTCTATTAATTGTAACTTTTGGGAAATTAAAAACCTTAGTGAGCCAACTAAGTCCTTGAAATTTTCTTAAATCCCTCAAGAAACACAGGGTAACTTTTAATAATATATTCATTATATCCTTTTAATCAGAAGGCTATCTCCAGGGACTCCATTACCTTTTGAACAAAGGAAAATATATAAGTTTTTATCTAAAGCTATCTTCTGACAGGAGCTTTTAAAATTTTTCCTTTGTTTTCACACCATGCAGTCTGTGGCTTTTATTCCCATGTATCAAAGGGCATGTTTCTATTTCAATTCTATTCCCTTTAAATGCTACCATTTACCTAATTTATACATCAGTGGAAAACTCCCAAAAACTTTTTTTTGTGTGTGTGGGGATGGGGTTAGATGTGGGTGGAGATATCGAGATATAAGTCACAGAATGAGCAGGCATAAGAATCCAAAATTAGCTGAGAATTTGAATATTTTCCTTTCATTGGGAAGAGAAATTCACTTTTTTTGTGTAACCTATATACTTATATACTACAAATTAGTTTAAAAATTAAAGAAGAAAAATGAGATGAAGGAGGAGATATGGGAGAGTGGAAGAGGAGGGGGAGGGGAGCAATAAGAAATGAGATAGAGAAAGACGTTCAGTTTTTAATCTGATAAACTCTTGAAATTACAAGGGTGGGAAGGATTTGCAATTTGGCCTTTTAATTCCCCCCTTACCCTAAGCTTCAATCTCTTTTTCTATATTACCATCAAAATTGTTATGCAATTTTTACTGGAGTAGTAAATATCAATATCTTAATACAATTTTAGAATATTATTTCCTAAAAGATGCATTGCAATCTAAACTATGATGACATAATTCCTTGGAAATTAATCACCTGACCCTGAACATACTGTAGAACTAAAATATTTTGTATTATCCCACTACCCTTGGATGTTCTTTTCCCAGGATATGTTTGTCTACTATACCCCAGAAATAGTGTCTCACAAGTGAAAGTATGATGAGCCCACGAAGAACATAATTGCTTATAACACATAGGTAAAGCGTCGAGAATCCTGTATTGTTTAAAATATTTTTAATATTTTTGTATAAATATTAAAATTAGTTATCTATCAGGCAAGATGTAGAAATAACTGAACAGATGAGCAGTAGTGTAGAAAATACATTTCCTGTTCTAAAATTGTGTTGCAACCCTTAAAAAGGAAGTATTGCAAGGAAATATCTTTATCCTTAATAGGTTTTTTTTTACTTTTTTCTCAGAGAAAGTATGAGAGTGTCTATTTTCTGAGTCTCAGTAAGGTATTTTGATTGGATATCAAAGGCAAAACATGGTTCTGTTCATCATGTTTCATATTCCATCTCAGAGTGCCCTATTCCCAGGGGGGGTGCTCTTCTCAGAATTCAATGTCTGTAGCTCTTTTCTAAGGAAAACAACAGGTTTTGGGTGCTAGGAACTTGTCTTTAATCACTTTAAATTAAAAAAAAAATTAAAAATTAAAAAAAAGAGTATGTGTTGGGGAAAAATGGTAGCGCTTACTGGGATGCAGAGACTGACAATTGCAGGCAGGAAATTTATTGGGAAGCTCTCCCAACAGAGGGAGTCTGAAGAATAGACTTCAGCCCCCCTGCTGGCATGATGGGAGTTTGAAGAGAGACTTCAGGCCACCCCTGGAAGTTGCAGGTGTGAATTTATACAGTACATCAATAGGTGGGGAAACTTTAGTTTGTGGGGAAGAGGATAGGGTCCAAGTACAGCCTGGGGGCCAATAAGGGGATATAAAAGCAAATTCCTTTCCTTGTATTACAGAGGGTAGTGGGCGAGGAGGTAGGGTATTCTTGGATGCAAGAGTGGCTGAGGAAGCCTACGTCAGGAGGGAGTGGAGATCCTTATCTCGTTCTGCTCCATCACCATGTGATTCCTTTGTCCTTGTGAGGAGATAGTTGGTTGCATTCTTGCATGAATTCTTGCATGTAGGCTCCTTTCTTTATGTCACAATCTGTTAATCATACACTCTGAACTTTGTAATAGGGAACGTCTAACAGTATGACTTACAGATGAAGGGATATTTGGAATGTCTCTGGTTTAAATAGATTGGTACAGTTTACTCTTATATCTTATATATTTGATATTAGCTAATAATAAATCAAATATGAGGTTATTAAAAGAGAGCTTCAATAGGGACCACAGGTTAAATTTCCAGTTTCAGTTTTTAAGCATTAATAAACCAGACTTTTTCTTTTCTTCATTTCTTTTGAATGTAATTTACTTTAGCTTTTGTTCACATTAAGACTAGCATTTTAATTACATCCTGAAGTTATTAAGAGCTTAACACTTTATGTATTGTTTTATTGTTTATGATAAAGACAAACGAAAATACTTAAAGATACTAGAGTCTTTCAAGTTAAATATTTAATATTATAGGTAAGATAATGGGAAAGGGGAAATTACTAACTCAAGGCATAATGCTAATTAGAGATTCCAAATAGTTTTTATATTGCAATACTGGTGTTCTCTCTTAATTCCATCATCTTATCCTTAGCAGATATCAAGAAAAACAAACAACTGGTGAAAATTACAGTGGTCATTAATTTATCCTGTTGGGACTGACAAATCACAGATTGCTCGGAATTAAGTTGGTTCTTTTCATTTAGTTCCTGCTGATCTTTGCCATTTCACTTGTGAGGAATCTGGGAATGCTCTTTCTAATGCAGAGAACTCCCAAACTCCACAAGTGCCATTTCTTTAGCTGTCAGTCGTTTGTAGATGCCTGCTATTCATCGTTCTATGCACACAAAAAGCTGCTGAACATCTTTGTTGAAAAGGAGACGATCTCATTCTTTGCATGCATTGTGCAAAATTTTTTGTGTATGTGTTACTTCTTACTACTGAGGATTCCTGGTTGGCACCCTTGGCTTATGATGGCTATGGGGCCATTTTAAACCCTTTGCTTTATGCTGTGGCCATGACTAAAATGTGCAGGTCATTGGATCCTGTGTAAGAGGCTTAATCAACTCATTGTCATAAACAGTTGTTCTATTGAGACACTCTATGAGCCAAAGGTCATCTCTTCTTCTGTGGCCTCCTTCCCTCCCCCACTGAAGCTATCATGTTCTGATACATCCATGAAAGAATTGTTGCTTTTAATCTTTTCTGGTGTTATTGCCATGATACTTTCTTGATTGTGATCATCTCCCAACTTTTTATTGCTGTTTCTATCCTTAACAGCAGGTAGACCCAAAACTTTTTCCACCAGTGCCTTACATCTGACAGTTTACTTTATTCTGTGGCTCCATAAACTTTAGTTACATTCAAACAAGCTCCCAATATTACTTAAAACAAGAAAAGGTAGTGTCCATGTTTTGTACCCTAGTGATTCCCATGTCAATTCCACTGATTTTCAGTTTAAGGAAAAAAGAAGCAAAGGATGCTGTGAAAAGGACCATAGAAATGAAACAGTTCCCACTGAACTTCATATTATATATATTCCAAAAGAGTATTCAGGTCAATGCTTTGCATAATGATATCTATATGGATTTAGTAATGTTTTGAGCCTTAAAGAAACTTCAAGTTTATTTAATTGAATCCCTCTGCTTGACAGAGGAAGAAAGAGGCCTACAAAAAGGAGTTATGGCTGTTTTTGTAGAAACTAACCTAAAACTAGACCTAAGAGCTAGGTTAGTAATCTTTAGACAATCCAAAACATTTTAATTTTTCTGTCTTCGGAGAAATAAACACACACACACACATATAAGCACATACAAAATAGACAATCAAAAAATTTTAAAATTTAAAATTATATCTTAGCTCTGTCTCCCATTAAGCATGGACATAAATAAAATACTTTCAAAGAAAAAATGTATTGGTACTTGAGTTATTAAGAAAACTGACAGCACATGGTCTTGAGATTATGTTGAATTACAGTCTGAGGATCTTCAAGAAAAATATAGATATGCAAAATTACTCTGGAAGAAAATTTGGTTCTAGATTCCCTTTCTACTCATAGTGGTTAACCTAAATGATTCTTCCACTCCTGGCCTCAGTTTCTACTATATAAATGAAATTAAACAGGGGAGAATTCCACATTTTCATTTTTACTTCACATAAAAGTGTCGCTAAGTCTCAGGTGAACCTTGTTCCGAGGGACTTTACTTCATATTTCAAAAGTTATGACATCAGTCCAGGATGATATCAGTAATAATTAGGAAGTCATTAATAACCAGACTAGCTTATTCATTTTCTTTAAGGATCTTCTAGCATCCTCTTTACAGATTAAATAAAAACTGTATTCTAGTTAGGAATGTGGTTGGATGGGAAAAGCCAGTCAGTTCCCTTTAATGCAAAATATAATAAACACATCATAATAAATTTAGATTCAGAAGGCAGAGGAATCACTTCTATCTGTAGGGCTTATCTGGGGCTCAGGACAACATGAGAAGGTGAGGCACCATCCAGGAGAAAGAAGGTCTAAGGAAAGAAGTCTCAGCTCAATGAAAAATTTCTGAGTACAGCTGCAAAAGCAGTGGCAGGTGCCCATGCCTCCACCTATGGAGCAATCAGCAGTGTCCAGACTGCAGCAGCTGTGGACTGCAGTGGCTGCAGACTGAGGGGTTGCAGGGATCATCTTCTCTAAGAAAGGGGAGGGAAGGACACAGCCTACAGCAAATTCAGATTTTGGCCAGCACATTTCATCTGCTGCACTGGAGGGGTCCCACACTTCCAGGCCAGATGTGAACCTGACATTGCACTAAGAGACTACAGGAAGCTAAAGATAATTTGCCTTCTCAAACAGCCTTCATACTGACCTGGGCTAGATGAGAAGGAGGCTGAAGGAGGAAGGGTGTAGTTGGCCAAGGGTGTATGTCAGTTTCTGAGAAAGTTTGTCTGTGAGGCTTGGCCAGCCCTGAGGACATCGCTTCTGCACCATCCACCCAACCCAGGAGTTACACTGAAGGCATAGTCCCCTAGCACCCAGGTTCTGAGTCAAAAGCTCTGTCAAAGAGTGCAGTCTGATGACCAGACCAGAAAAGTTCATGAAAGGGAAGAATAATAAATAAATAAAAGAGGCAAGCAGGTGCATTTACTCCCCCACTCCCCAAGAACTTTGGAAACTGGCATGCACTCCTTTAATGGGTTCTTAGCCCTGGCTTGAGCAGTTAAACAAGGGCAATCCTAAATATCTGAAACAAGTTGGACCAAGACTCAAAGAACAGTGGTAGCACACAGCTACTTAACAATAAAATCTGAACATCAGAGTAAATTCAGCATCAAAATCAAATACCTAGACCTCAGCCAAAAATTACAAGCCAAACAAAGAAAAAGGAAGCTATGACTCAAGCAAATGAACAAATCAAAGCACCAGATGAGACAAAGGACATGAAATAGCTAATCTATGAGGTCATACAAATCTCTTAAATCAAATCATGTTGTTGAAGAGCAACATGGCTAAAGAAATAAAAGAAATTCAGAAGATACTGGGTAAGCTCAAAGAAAAATTTTAAATCTTGGATAGAAAAATAACAGAGATTATGGGAATGAAAGACAAAATAAGTGAGATGAAAAATACAATAGAGGCACACAACAGCCAATCTGAAATCATGAAAGAAAAAATCAGTAACATAGAGGAGAACAATTGAAATTGAAAAGAGAGAATAACAGAGAGAGAAAAGGATGGGAAAAAAATGTATTTTTTGGGAAATGCACCAACAATGTGTTACGGGAGTTACAGATGGAGACAAGAAAGGAAAAAGGGCAGAAAGAGTATCTGAGGAAACAATGGCTGAAAATTTCCCAACTCTCATGAAAGACATAAATATATGTGTCTAGGAAGCACAGTGTACTCCAATTAAAATAAATCCAAATAGACCTATGAAGACACATAGTATTCAGAGTGCCAAATGCCAAAGATGAAGAGAAAATTCTGAAAGCAACAATGGGAAAGTGAAACATCACATACAAGGGGTGTCCAATAAGACTTAGTGCAGATTTCTCTTCAGAATCCATGGAGACAAAAGGCAGTGGTTTGATATAATTAAGGTACTGAAAAAGAAAATCTGCTAGCCAAGAATGATTTATCTGACAAAACTTTCCTTTAAATATGATGGTGAGTTTAAAATATTCACAGAGAAACAGAAACTAAAGGGTTCATAAACAAGAATCCAGCTCTGCAGGAAACACTACAGGGAGTTCTGAAACCAGAAAAGAAAAGAAAAGAGAGAGAGGTTTGGATGAGGTATAGAAGTGAAGATTATCAGAAAGGGTGACCAAGAAGGTAAAAAGATAGATTAAAAAAATACAACATATGAAAGCCAAAGGATAAAATGGTTGAAGTAATGCCTTTACAGTAATAACATTCCATGTTAGTGGATTAAATTCACCAATCAAAAGGCACAGGCTGACAGAATGGTTAAGAAAACATGAGCCATCCATATGCTTTCTGCAGGAGACTCACCTTAGACCCAAATATGCAAATAGACTGAAATTGACAGGATGGAAAAAGATATTTCATGCAAATAGTAACCAAAAGAAGCCAGGGGTAGCTATGCTGGTGTCAGTCAAAACAGACTTTGAATGCAAAAATGTGATAAGAGATGCAAAAGACCATTATATGTTAATAAAAGGGACAATTCACCAGGAAGGAGTAACAGTCATAAATATCTAACCAGGGTGACCCAAAAAACGTAAGGCAAACTCTGGCAAATAATAGTTGGAGACTTCAACATGCCACTCACATCAATAGGTAGAACAACTAGACAGAAAGTCAGCAAGGAAACAGAGAACTTGAACAATATGATAAGAGCTGGACCTGAGAGATATATATAGCATATCACATCCCAATTCAGCAGGTTATATATACTCTTCTCAAGGGCTCATGGTTCTTTCTCTAGGATAGGCAAATGTTGGACCACAACACAGCTATCAATAAATTTAAGAAGATTGAAATTATAGAGAAAGAGCAACATGGCATTTATTTAAATGGGTACTCACCAGCTATCTGGCAAAAATAGCTGAGAAGGGGCAAGATCCTGCCTGAGTGAGCTGTTTTAGGAACCCACAGAGCAGGACGCTTCAGGGCATCAATCTGGAGGGAACTACACAAAAAGATAAAAAGCCCAAGGGAAAACCTTGGTGCTGGAGTTGGTAGGTGTACACTGAAGAGACATGAATCTTTGGGCTGTCCATGTGCCAGCTGGGCCCAGAGTCTCAGCAGAGTTGTATCACCTACTCTCCAGTTCATTAGACTCACTCAGGCCAACTAACAAGGAGGTGAGGATGGATAATCACCATATCAAGGAACTGAGAGAGTTTACAACTATAAGCAAAAGAGTCCCATTCGTCAACCATATCAGTTTGAAGCTCCCTCTCAATTACAGGTAGTATTGACAGTACCATCTAAGAAACCTCAGGATTGGACTAGAGTGGACTTACTGGTATTCTACTATAGGCTTATTATGATTCTAGCAATGGAAAAAATTATATCATTGATGTGGAGACAATGGTCACTTGAGGTGCTGAAGTCAGGGAAAGGGAAAAAGAAGTGTATTATCGAGGAGCTTTCAGGACTTGGAATTGTCCTGAATGACATTACAATGACAGTTACAGGCCATTATATAATCTGCCATAACCTACAGAATTGAGTGGGAGAGTGTATAAACTACACAGTAAACTATAATCCATCATTAGTGGCAATGCTCCAAAATGTGTTTCTCAATTGCAATGAATGTGCCACACTAATGAAAGAAGTTGTTAATGTGGGAAAAAGTGGGAGTTGTGGGGAATAGGGCATATGGGATTCCTCTATATTTTTAATGTAATATTTTATGTAATCTAAGTATCTTTTAGAAAAAATAGAAAGTATATTTTTTTAAAAATTAAACAGTATGCTAATAAAAAAAAGAAATTATACAAAGCAACTTCTCTAATCATAATGGAATGAAGCTTGAAATCATAATAGGTTGGAAAGGGGAAATTTTGCAAATATATGGAGGCTAAACAACTCACTCCTAAACAATCAGTGGGTCAAACAAGAGATTGCAAGAGAAATTAGTAGCTATCTCAAAACAAATGAAAACAAAACACAACTTATCAAACTTATGGGATATAGTGAAGGCACTGCTGAGAGGGAAATTTATAGCCCTAAATGACTACATCAAAAAAGAAGAAACAGCTA
>JAQZBX010005202.1:42891-57564 GCA_029593785.1 Cabassous unicinctus
AAAAAAAAAAAAAAAAAAAAAAAAAAAAAAAAAAGAGAGAGAGAGAGAGAGAGAAGATGCAAACAAATAAAATCAGAAATGAAGGGGGCAGTTACACCTAACCTGACAGAAATAAAAAGGATCATAAGAGGATATTATGAGAAACTGTATGCCAGCAAACTAGACAACCTAGATGAAATGGAAAAATTCCTAGAAACTTACAGACAACCTACATTGACTCTCCACCAAGTACAGGAACAAACTAATTACAAGCAAAGAACAGAATCAGTCATCAAAACTCTTCCAACAAAGAAAAGTCCAAGACTAGATGGCTTCACAGGTGAATTCTATCAAATCTGTTATGAAGAATTCACACCAATCCTGTTTAAACTCTTCCAAAAAATTGAAAAGGGGCTAAAATTACCCAACACATTTAATGAGGACAACATCACCCTAAAACCAAAGCCAGATAAAGATACTACAAGAAAAGAAAATTACAGAATAATCTCTCTAATGAATATAGATGTAAAAATTCTCAAAAAATACTTGCAAATTAAATCTAACAGCATATTAAAATACTTATACATCATGGTCAAGTGGGTTTTATTCCTGGTATGCAAGGGTGGTTTAACATAAGAAAATCAATTAACATAATAAAGCACATTAGCAAATAAAAGGAAAAAAACACATGATCATCTAATTGATTCCGAAAGGCATTTGATGAAATCCAGCATCTTTTCTTGAAAAAAACATTGTGCAAGATAGTAGAATTAAAGTTCCTCAACATAATGAAGGGCATTTATGAAAATTCCACAAGCAATATTTTACTCAGTGAGGATCAGGTACAAGACAGGAATTCTCACTGTTACCACTGTTATTCAGCATTTTGCTAGAAGTTCTAGCTAGAGCAATTAGGCAAGAAAAAGAAATAAATGGCATCCAAATTGGAAAAGAAGAAGTAAAACTCTCATTATTTACAAATGACATGATCCTATATGTAGAAAATCCTGGAATATCTACAACAAAGCTATTAGAGAGTATAAATGAGTTGAGCAAAGTGGCAGGATGTAAGATCAATGTGCAAAAATCAGTAGCATTTCAATACACTAGTAATGAGCAAACTGAGGAGGAAATCAAGAAAACTTTCCATTAACAATAACAACAAACAAACTTAAATATATAGGAATTAATTTTGCAAGGATATATAGGATCTGTATTCAGAAAACTACAAAATATTGCTAAAAATACAGAGAGGATCTAAACAAATGGAAGGATACTCTGTATTCATGGATTGGAAGACTAAACATCATTAAGATGTCAATTCTACACAAATTGATTTATACATTCAATGCAATCCCAATCAAAATGACAACAGCCTACTTTAAAGAAATAGAAAAGTGAATTACCAAATTTATTTGGGAGTGAAAGGGTCCAGAATAACCTAAAAATTCTTAAAAAGAAGAGTGAAGATGTAGGACACACACTTTCAGATCTTGAAGTGTATTATAAAGCCACAGTGCTCAAAAGAGCATGGTATTGGCATAAAGATAGACATATTGACTGATGAAAGTGAATTGAGAGTTCAGCAATAGACCCTCACTTCTATGATCAATTTACTTTTTAAAATTTTAATTCCCCCCCCCCAAGGTGACTCCCACTTCTGTCTTCTCGTTATCTGCTCATCTTTAGGAAGCACTGAGAACTGAACCCGGAACCTCCATTGTGGGAGGCAAATGCCCAACCGTTTGAGCCACTTCTGCTTCCTGCTGGTTTTGTTGTCTGCTGGTTGTGTTTTCTGCCGATTCCAGCATAGGCTAGTTGCGGTATCTGTGGTATCTGCTGGTTGCGGCATCTACTGGTTGACGTGGTGGTGGTGTCTGCTGTCTGTGGTATATGCTTGTTGCAGCATCTGCTGGTTGTGATGACTGAGTCATCTGCTCCTTGTTGTAGTTGTGGTGTCTGCTCATTGTGGCAGTTGTGGCATCTGCTTGTTGCAGATGAAAAAATAGATAAATGGGACCTCCTCAAAGTTTAATACTTCTGCACCTCAAAAGGCTTTGTAAAGAGGGTAAAAAGGCAGTCTACTCAATGGGAGAAAATACATGGAAATAACACATCTGACAAGGGTCTAATATCCATCATATATAAAGCGATCATACAGCTCAATAATAAAAAAGAGAAATGACCAAGAAAAAAAAATGGGAAAAAGATCTGAGTAGATACTTTTCTAAAGAAGAAATACAAATGGTGAAAAAACATGAAAAAATGTTCAACATCACTGGTTATTAGGTAAATGCAAATCAAAGCTTCAATGAGATATCATTTCACAACCAGTAGAATGACCATTATTAACAAAACAGAAAAGTCTAGGTTTTGGAGAGAATGTGGAGAGACGGGAATGCTTATTCACGGTTGGTGGGAAAGTACAATGGTACAGCCACAATGGAAGTCTGTTTGGTGGTTCCCAAAGAAGTTAGATAAATATCGATCATGTTACATGACAATACTCCTATTAGATATATACCCAGAAGAACTGAGAGCAGTGACATGAACAGACATCTGCACACTGATGTTCATAGCCACACCATTCATAATTGCCAAAAGATGGGAACAAACTGGATGTCCATAAACTGACGAATGGATAAACAAACTGTGGTATATGTACACGGAAGAATATTATTCAGCTGTAAGAAAAAATGAAGTTGTGAAGCATATGACAGCATGGATAAACTTAGAGGAAATTATGTTGATTGAAGTAAGCCAGGCACAAAAGGTCAATGATTGTATGATTTTGATATTATTACCCCAATATAATGAACAAACTCATGGAGTTAATAGCTAGAATATAAGTCATCAAGAATAGAATGTGGTTAGAGAATGGAAAGCTGAGATTTAATCTGTGCAGAACTAGTAAAAAGTTGTTTGTAAATAAATAGAAATTGTGAAAGCACATCATTGGATTTGGAATTAGCAACAATTACATATGGGCATGATAGTGGGTTTTATGGGTTGTTGAAATTTATTTTTGAGTAAAGAAAATGCTCTAATATTGATTGAAGTAATGAATGTGAAACTCAGTGGTTATACCAAAAGCCATGGATTGTACACTTTAGATTATTACCTGGTTTATGAACAAAAAAATAATAAGTTCAGTTGGGGGAAAATACACAAAATGTAAGATACAGTCTATAGTTAGTGTTAACACTGTGACAATGCTCTTACATTATTTGTTACAAATTATTCACAAAAATGCACAGTATTTATGATGGGGTGATGTATAGGAGCCCTATATGATGTATTTGATATTTATTTATATGAGACATTTCACATAAATGCATTTGAATGAAAGATTTAATTTTCAGAATTAAATAATAAAATAAAATAATAATGATAATACATGAGCTTAATTTTGTACAATCCTTCAGAATTTACTGACCAATCAAATCCAATAGCATATTAAAAGAATTATACTTGACAATCTAGTGGCTTCTATTCCTGGTATGCAAGGATGGTTCAGCGCAACAAAATCAATCAACATAATATGCCACATTAACAAATCAAAGGGGAAAAATTGATCATCTCATTTAACAAAATCCAGCATCCTTTCTTGATAAAAAAAAATTGCACAAGATAGGAATAGATATAAAGTTCCTCAACATGATAAAGGGAACATATAAAGATCCCACATCAACATCATACTCAAAGGGGAAAGATTGAAAGCTTTCCCTATAAGATCAGTAATAAGACAAGGATTCTTACTGTCACCACTGTTATTCATCATTGTAATAGAAGTTCTAGGTAGGGCAATTAGCCATATAAATAGAATGCAATTTCAACACACAAAAATCAAATTGTATAGACAGTAGTGTTTCTATGAACTAGCAATGAACAATCTGAGGAGGAAATCAAGAAAAGATTTCCATTTACAATTGCAACAAAATAACTCAAATTTCTATGTATTAATTTATACAGAGAAGCAAAGAATCTGCATTCAAAAAACTACATAACACTGCAAAAAGAAATCAAAGAAGACCTAAACAAATGAAAGAACATTCCATGTTCATGGATTGGAAGACTAAATATTGTTAAAATATCAATTCTACCCAGATTGATTTACAGATTCAGTAAAATCCCAAACAAAATTCCAATAGATTACTTTACAGAAATAGAAAATTGAATTACCAAATTTATTCAGAAGGGAAAGAAACTCTGAATAGCCCAAAACATCCTAAAAAACAAGAATGAAGTTGCATGATTCATGTTTCCTTAACTTGAAATGTATTACAAAGCTACAGCGGTCAAAAAAGCATGTTATTGGCATAATAATAGACACATTGATCAATGGAATGGAATTGAAAGTTCAGAACTTCAAATTCCATTCCATTCACCTCTACAATCAACTGATTTTTGATTAACCTGCCAAATCCGCTTGACTGGGACAGAACAGTGTCTTCAACAAATGGTGTTGGGAGAACTGAATATCCATAACCAAAAGAATGAAAGAGGACCCCTATCTCACACTTTATACAAGCATCAATGCAAAATGGATCAAAGGCCTAAATATAAAAGCCAAGATCATAAAACTCTTAGAAGATAATGTAGAAAAATGTCTTCAAGATCTTGTGGTAGGTGGGGGTCTCTTAAAGCTTACATCCAAAACACGAGCAATGAAAGAAAAAAAATTAGATAAATGGGACTTCCTCAAAATAAAACATGTTGGCACCTCAAAGGACTTTGTGAAGAAGGGAAAAACAGCCTAGTCAATGAGAAAAAATATTTGAAAATGACACATCTGGCAACTTTTTAATATCTGTGATATATAAAGAGATCCTACAGTTCCACAATAAAAAGACAAATGACCAGATTAAAAAATGGGAAAAAAACTTGAATACACATTTATCCAAAGAAGAAATACAAATGGCAAAAAAAAATGCAAGAAAAAATGTTCAACATCACTGGCTATTAGGGAAATACAAATCAAAGCTAAAATGAGATAACATTTCACCCCTATTAGAATGGCCACTATTAAATAGAAAACTACAAGTGTTGGAGAGGATGTGGAGAAGTAGGAACACTAATTCACTGTTGGTAGGAATGTACATCTGTTGTGGAAGTCTGTTAGGACGGTCCTAAGGAAGTTAGAAAAATTTCCACCATGCCCTCTGTCAATACCACAACTAGGTATATACCTGAAGAACTGAGAGCAGGAACACTAACATACATTCACCCTGATATTCAAAGCAGCATTATTCACATTGCTAAAAGATGGTAACCCCCAGGTGTACATAAACTGTCAAATGGATAAACAAACTGTGGTACATATAAACTATGGAATATTATTCAGCTTTAAGAAGAAATGAAGTAATGAAGCATGTGGCAATTTGGATGAATCTGGAGGACATTATGTTGAGTTAAGCAAACCAGACACAAAAGGATAAATATTGTATGATTTTGCTATTATGAACTGAATAAAATAAGCAAACCCATCGAGTTAATAGCTATAATATAAGTCACCAGAAAATAGAATGAGGTTAGAGAATGGAAAACTGAGGTTTAATCAGTAAAAAAATTTAAAATAAAATAAATAAAATGCTTGTTAAACTTGTTTTTATATAATCCACCACAATTTTTCACAGGAGGGCAAATTTGTAGGATGGAATATTGGAAATTTAATTATATATCCTTATTTGTTATATATAGATAAAAGATATAGATATATTATAACCTTAATCTGAAAGTGAGTGAAACTGAGTTAAGCAGATTCCATGTGTTCCCAAATGACATATATCCTTAGTCAGTAGGAAACAAATGAGGGCTTTGTAAATGAAATATCTGATGCTACTCCATTGATTGCCATGAAAATATCAGGAAAAATAATCTTAGAATAGGCAATTATAGTTCCAGTCCCCTCACTCCACACATAAAATTGGTTATTATTCAACATCAACACTTGCAGAAATCAAGATTTAGCAGATATTCATCTTGCTTAAATTGCATATATTTTAAAATTTCATTTGCATAGTCTTGGAGTTTGCAAATTGGAAATTGGTCCGATGGTCAGGAAAATAAATTGCTGGCCCTGTTTGGACAGGCCATAGCTACATTTTCATTGTGATTATGTTTATTACTTAAGACACCCAAAGAATAACACAGTGAATTTATGTTCTAATATTTCAAGTCTGGTTCTGTGCATGAGTATATAGTGATTATATTGATCTCAGCTTTGAGGTCAATTTTCTGTTGTACTTTGTCATATGTGGCTTGTAGCCAAATTCTAAATCCCAGTATCATGGATATCTAAGGATTATATAGCCATGCCACCAAACCCTAATATGATATAGAATGCATGCAAAAAATGCCCTGATGGTTGTCTACCTTCCCCTCCAAAATAAGTACTTCCTAGTTTTTATCAATTAAATAATCACATTTTTCTCAATGTAAGCAATAAATACCGCTCTCTTTACAGCTTTTTTTTTTCAGTTAGTCTTAGATATGTCTTACGACGTCTTAGAATTCATTTCTTCTCACTTTGCATTCTTACGGTAATTAAATGTTCAGTTTTTTTCTATAATACCCTACTGAGTCCAATCTTTTCAGACTGGATATTTCTAGTCTTTTCAACTATACTCCATGCAAATAGCTAAATTCCATCATCATTATGTTCACTCCTTAGTTTATAAATACTGAGAAGTCCCATGGAATAAATAGTAAAAAGAAATAGTTTTCTTATATCTGTTGTTTTGAAATTATTGTTCTATTACTTCCTACAGTGTGAATTTGGACCATTTCTTTAATTATTCTGGGCCACTTATAAAATGAATAATATGAATCATAATATTTAACTAGATAAAAGTGTATGTTGCCTAGAAATAATATTTTTAAAGTATGTAGAAGGAATTAGGAATTTAATACATAGAAATTGTTACTTCAGAGAGAAAGAAATGTTATATTTATTAAAACATTTACAATAATCCCTGCTGTTTTAGTCCATCCTCACAATTGCCTCATTTAAAAGCACTGCAAATTTTCTTTGAGTTCTTATGTAGTTGTGTTTGTAGTTTTGGTTGTATTTGGACTATCTTAGTGCATTATATCTATTCTTAATAATTGATTTATTAATGTACTTATTTAATTAAATTTATTTTTTTTATATTTAGCCCACTATTTCAATCTGAATTTATCTCTTTTTTATATTTTCATTCCATCCTCCAAGTATCTGCCTTCTAAATATTTACAAATATTACTTTCTGTGTTCAGTCAATGCCATGAATAAATATTGATCTGTATATTTATCTTAGTTTCTTATTTGACTAAATTACACCCTATATTAAGATGGAGTCATATATGAAAACATATGCATGCATCTGATTTCTCTTTAACTATTTCTTCTACCTTTTGGGGAGTTTCTAACATTGAAACATATATATGTTTCTCAAATATTACCTATAATAATGTGTTTATAGAAGCATATGATCACCCATGAATGGAGCATAGGCCTGTTTACATTAAAATAAATTATTATTATAACCAATTATATTTTTAAAATTTAAACTATTATAACTTTTAATATGGCAAAATTTTCCTTGTGGAACATCATATAAATGAGACAAGAACATCTGTGGCAATTCTCTAAAATTGAGAAAAGGCAATTTACAAGAATTGCCATGGTTTCAATAGCTAGTATTGGGGCCTTACTTCCCCCAGGCTTATATTTAGTTGTTTTAGTGATCAGAAATGATGGACCTGAGCTGAAGTTATCACAAGATCATTGTGGATTCCATCTCCAAAGGACCTGGGACAAATATAAACATAACATCAGGAAACATAAGAGAAAAGAGGCAAGGCTTCGTTTCAACACCAGATAGGTGTCGTGTTTACATGTCATAACAAAGGGTTTATAAATGCTTTCAGTGGTTTTAAAACAGCAACTCTCAAAATATGCTGTGAGAAGAATATGAAAAAAAGTCATCTGCTTCAAGTCCATTCTAATTATTTTATGAAATAGAATTAGTCTGTTCCCAAAATTACCTTGCTCTCTTGAAATAATTTATAGATTTATTCTTTATTTTCCTCGGTAGCTTTATCAAATGCTTCATATCTTCTACTTAAATATATTTTAAAAAGAACATCTTTAAAGAAATATTTTAATCTCCAAACATGAGTATTATAAACTGTTGACTTTTGTTAAAACTGAGGAAATGAGTCAGGATTTGTTGAGCTCCATTACAAGAAGTAATTTTCAGACTCAGAGATTATTTTAACCCTGATTTCACAGCAAAAGAAAAAAATTGGGTGAAAGTCCAGAAAAAAATTAGTATTTATTAAATAAAATGAAAAATCAAATATAAAAACAGTGAAACAAGAAGAAACTGATCATCAAAGTAACACATTGGTTTGCTAAAAACCAAAAACCAATCAAAGCAAGACAAACTAAAGAAAACTAAACCAAAAAAGAGAAAGCACACACAAAACACACACATACACACAGCTTAGTCAAAAAAACATTCTCTGGATATGTGAAAAGATGATCCATTCTCCATTTTCTTTATTTCTTTTATTTTGGTTAGGCAATTAACATTTGGAGAGTACCTGTGATGGGCCACGCAGTTTTCACATATTTTCTTATTTAATTCTTACAATTAACCATTGAGGAAGGTTTATCGATGAAACTAACAAGAAATCACAGCTCAATATGGTAGAAAGTGAATCATCATTCTTTTCAACTTCTTGTTGTTTTAGTAAAATGGTCATAATTAAAGCGATCTTGTATCCTTGTTTACAGAATTTTAATTTTAAAATAGTTTTTTTAACTATTAATTTACCTTACATTGTAATAGGATGTAGAAAACCTAGCCCATGTTTTCCTGACTCTTTATTCAATATCAGGGAAATATTATTCCTATATTATGGATTGTGAAACACTATATTCATAAATATTCAGTGAAAACAGGTTCAGTTGTCAAATTAATTTGGAAAATGATATATATTATTGACTTTTTTCTGAAACTCAGAAAGCTGAGTAGCTTATTTTGTGATCTGAAAAGTCCTGCCATGAAAAAATCTTTCTTAAATACTACTTAACCAAAGTGTGTCCCAAACATATACATAGGAACCTTATTTTTCTAATATTTGGGGTAACCTGATAAAGCTTAACATAAAATCAGTTTAATGAATTAACTTTTCCTGGATGAAATGCCAAAAGGTCAATTCAAACATGTTTGACTCTTCAGGAAGCATAAGCATTGTCCCAGATATTAGATTTGAAGCTTTTGACCACAGGGAATTAAAATATATTGAGAAATTTTTCTTATTTGATATTAAAGAAAACAAAACACTATGAAAAAATCTGATATGAACAAATCCAAACCATTGAATAAGAAATGCTATAGGAGAGCATAAGATGAAAGGACCATATCAATTGTAATTGCAAAGAGTGATTTCCTGGAATAAGTGAGTTTTGACAAATTAGTAACTTTATTATGATTGAAATATTTGCCTTTTTTTCTTTTCTCTTTTCCAGATTCTACTGATTCTCATTTACTTTCTTAAGGAACAGTCTATGCTTTATTGAGTGAAACAATATATAAATATATAGTTTGTCTTTTATATTATTGGTTAATATATGTGTCATGTTTATTAGTTATCTAAATTAAAAACATATTATACAAAATAATTTTTTCAGAAGTCTCCAAAAATTTACCTGTTAAATATTGAGTTCTCTGACATGATCTGCTCTTCCCTAAATTAAGAGGTCCCTGAATTCTTTTTCTGGGATCTGGAATATACTGTTATCTAGAATCCAGCCCTTGAACTAACTCTACTAAACAAACATGTCTGTTAGGAGAATCCAAGGGATTCATAATTGTGTGAATTTAGTTTACTGTGGATTGTTATTTAAAATAATTAAATCCATGCAGTTCTCTAAAGATTCTGGTAGATTGAATTTATACATACAATTTGTATTATTTGGTTATTTTCTTTTACCCCTTTTTTCCTGTAGATTTCTTATAGGGGAACCACATAAATGGCTGACAGAAATGTCACTATGATAACAAAATTCATCCTCCTGAGACTGACTGAAAACCCTGAACTGAATACTGTCCTTTCTGTGCTCTTTCTCATGCTCTATCTCATCACTGTGGTGGGCAATGTTTGCATTATCATGATAATTCTGGCTAGTTCCCAGCTTCATTCCCCCAAGTACTTTTTCCTTAGTCATTTGGCTTTCTTGGATTTCTGCTGTTTTTCAGTCTTTATTCCAAAAATGCTGGTGAACTTCTTAGAAGGACAGAAAGCCATCTCCTACCAGGGATGCCTTCTTCAGTATTCCTTCACTAACATGTTCCTGACAAGTGAGTGCTTCCTCCTGGCTGCCATGGCTTATGATCATTACATTGCATTCTGCCACCCACTGCACTATATGGGTCTCATGACTCCGACGTTCTGTATCCATCTTGTGACTGCTTCTTATCTAATATGTTGTGCCAACTCTCTCACCCACCTGAGTGGCTTGCTCAGTCTGTCCATCTGTGTGCCCAATGTCATTAACCATTATTTCTGTGATATCCCATTGCTCTTTAAACTCTCCTGTTCTCATACCCAGTACAGTGAGGTTTTATTTATTGTCCTCTCTGGAGTGACATCCGTGACCACCTTTCTGATAGTGGTAAGTTACTACCTTGATACTTGATATCTTTCTCACTGTCCTGAAGCTACACTCTGCAAGGGGCAGAAATAAAGCCTTCTCCACATGTGCCTACCCCTAACAGTGGTGACTTTCTTCTATGGAACCATGATATTTACTTATCTTGTACTAGTTCTAGCTACCCACAGGATACAGCCAAAATCCTTTCTGTGTTTTATACTCTGTTGCTGCCAATAATAAATTTTCTGATATATAGTGTGAGAAACAGAGAGACCAAAGAAGCAATAAGAAGAATTCTTAAGAGAAAAATATTTTCTCAGTGAACATGAATTTTCAGGCAGAAACTTACTTGAAGAATATATAGTGGCATTATAGGCAGGTTCATTCTGCACATAACTACAGGAGACGTGAGTGAAAAATGCAAGGTATTTTCAAAGATGCTTATGTGAAAAGATATACTCATTATTGACTTTGGAAAAATATGTGTGTGTTTCACTATATGCCCTAAATATTACTTTGAATCTCTACTAACTTCATATGTAATCAATTGATACCTTTCTGCACTGGATTGATTAGTTATAAAATATGGTTGTCAGTTTGGTAAAAGAATGTAGAAATAGTAGGTAGACAATCAACCAAACACGCAACACAGACAAACACATGCACACACACATGAAAGTGGGGGAGAATTGGTTACAGAGAGTGCACTCAATCTTCCTTCTTCCAAGAGTTGAACCATTTTACAGATGACCAAACAAAGGAGTTAAATCTGATCAGACATTTAGCTCTCTCTACATTTTAGAGCTAAAAGTTAAACCTGCATATAATCATATAAAGGTACACAGGTCTTCTCTCCATTTTACATAAACAAAAAGATCTTCCTAAATTTTTCTAGTATGCCATATTTGTTTAGAAATGTGAAAACTGAAATATTTAATTAAAAAATAATTTTTAATTTTTATTTGGCATCTTACCTTCTTCCAGTTCTTTAATAGATATACCAAAATAGCAATTCAAATGTATTCTATTCAAAAATACAATGGGATTCATCAAAGACAGCATTCAGGAAACTTCAACAAAACATTATAAACTATTAGAATTAGTGTAACTGTTTGAAAATGCTGATAGCTTTTTAAAAAATAAGTTAATAATTTTCACCTATTTGGCTTATTTTTGGCCACAAACCCACATGATTTTTGTTATTCTCTTCACTTAGTCATGCATAAAAAATTCATTCCAGCATCATTGTCATCACCCCAAATGTTAAGAGAGCAAACAGCCATTGTTAAATGATATCTTATCAATATGTAGTAAACAATAATTTGGGGTTTGTGAAAAATGTATATTTCTACCAAATGGAACAATGTTTAGTGCATAGCAATAAATCTTCTCTGATAATATCTACAAAAGTCTATGGCATTTTTGTCTTGTTGCCTAACAAATAAATTCATGTAAATGTGTATTAAAATAGGTTAAACCACATTTATTTCATTGTTTCTATAAAGCCCTTATTTTCTTCAGGAATAATTTCACTTGTCAAATATTTTCGTCTCATGTCCCTACATCAGCTTATACATATACTTTGATAAGAAGTGATTATTATAACCAAGTTTTTTAATATTTATACTTCTTTAAATTTTTTTAAAGAAACAGATTACATAAATGTTACACAAAAAATATAGGGGATTCCAATATGCTCCACTCCCTAGCCTTCTCACAATTTCACATATCAACAACATCCTTCATTAGTGTGGTACATTTGCCACAATTGATGGACACATCTTGGAGCATTGCCACTAAGTGATAATTATGGTTTACATTGCAGTTTACACTCTCTACCACACATTTTTGCAAGTTATTGCAAGAAATATAATGTACTGTATCTGTCATTGCAATGTCATTTAGGATAATTTCCAAGTCCTGAAAATGTCCCCAAATTATACCTATTTTTCTCTATCCCTCCTCTCAGAACCTCCAGTTGCCACTGCCTCCATATCCATGATAAAAGTTCTTCCATTGCTAGGCTCACAACAAGTCTACAGTAGAACAACTGTAAGTCTACTTTAGTCCATTGTCCATTACCCAATCCTGAGAATTCTGTGATGGTGATACCCACTCCACCTCTAATTTAGGGGGGCTTAGATCCCATGGGGCAGATGGATGGGACTTTCTTGCTTGCAGTTACAGACTCTCTCTGTTCCTTGAGACGGTCATTGTCAGTCATCATTTCCTTGTTAGTTCCCCTGGGTGAGTCCAATAAACTGGAGAGTAGGTTTTGCAAGTCTGTTGAGATTCAGGGTCCAACTGACACATGGACATCCCAAAGATTTAAGTCTCTTGGACATAAAACTATCAACTCTAGTACTAACTATAGGTTCAGATAGAGGGGCAGCAGATCCATGTAGAGTCCAACTCTATCACACTGGGGAGTGTAAATTCCACAGTAGGACTCATTTGCATGGCATCAAATTCCTGAGCTGTCTGCCCTGCCTATAGTGTCTGGATGTCTCCAGAGCCCTCAGAAGCTCTGCTTTCGAAGTAATATTTACTTTGGCAGTCAATGAGTTCCTGGTGAGACGTGCATAAGCGTAACCTCTGATGACCTCCCAAATCACTTTGAAGTCGCTTAACCATATAAATTCATTTGTCTTTACCCTTTTAGTCAAGGTCTTTTTCCAGTTGCATTGCTAGTTTGTTCTTGCTAGTAATTCCTAGCAAGCTGGTTCTTGCTAGTAATCCCTCGGTGTCAAGGAGGCTTATCCTCAGAGTCATGTTCCATTCTAGGGAGAAGGTAACACATTTATATGTTGAGTTTTGGCTTAGAGACAGGCCAAGCAATAAGTGGGCTCTCAGGAGATAACTCTTAGGCATCCTATAATACTATGCTAAGTTTCAATTTCAAAAGTAAAGGTTCATAAGCACAGTCATCACAATCAAGGACCCGTCAATGGTACATCCTCCTGAAGTAGTCACTGCTCCTATACTTTGGGGAGTCTTGCTGTCCCATTGGAGAATGTGGCAGAGCTCTTCAGGAATTTGATATTTCTTTGGTTATTGTGTGTATCTCCATCCACTGTGACAATGCCCCATGAACACTTGAACACATTCATATGCCTTATATGTATGCCCCAGATGAAACTCCTCCTATGCATCCTCCATGTCTGACTCCCCACAACAAATAACCAGATTTTCAAAGGAGAAACCATAGCCTAATATGCAAGTCCTTATGACATGGAATAGTAGCTTTCTGAATTATCACAAACTAATAATTATATCTGCATTGGCTCTATCAAGATATCCATCTTCTGGTATTATGTACTTAGGATCTTATATTTTGACAAAGTAATTTATTGTACAATGATAATATTTGTATATAAAACTTCTACACTTTTAGATTTTTTTATTTTAATAGATTCCTAATACTCTATTAATCCAATTAATCATAATCATATATAGACACATTATTTGGGAGTTTGTCAAATTATTTTCCAAAAGATTTGTATAAAACCTAAGTCCTTTAGCAATACAATTTTTGTGTTTAATTAAGAGTTTACTTATTATATCCTAATCGACTTAGAAATGAATATATATATAAAAATTTCAAGGAGGAAGTAAAAAATAAAAACCAACAAAATGAAAATTAATAAAGATACAAAGAGTGATCTTGTATGCTTTCCCTAAATTATCAATTAATTTCATCAGAAACAATTTGAGGACTTAGGGTTTCCCTGTTTATTTTCCTAAAAAAAGTGGATTTGGGAAAATGGTCATTGGACCAAATTCAGTGTTAGAATCACATAAATAGACATATGTTATATAAAAGTTAGGTGATGAAATCCAAGGTAATAGGCTTTCTGACTAACAATATAGATAAATCTATTGTTAGGGACACTGTTAAAAAAGACAAGGGACCCAGATATCTGTAAATTTCTTATTTAAGCTTTAAATTGTTAGTATGAACTTTTCCAAATGGTTTTAGCCTCTAAAAAGGGCACAGAGTCAACTTCTCAAACTTAACAAGACCTTAAATTACAAAGACCGTTTCTTCA
>JAQZBX010005203.1:0-57276 GCA_029593785.1 Cabassous unicinctus
TCAGAGGCCATTTCCTCAAGCTCACCAATCCTTTCTTCTGCCTCCTCAAATCTGCTATTTATGATTCCAGTATATTTTTAATTCCATTAATTGCACCTCACTCCCATAAAATCTGCTATTTTTCTATGTATGCTTTCAAATTCTTCTCTGTGCTCATCCAAAATCTTCTAATATCCTTAATTTCTTTAGCCCTCTCATTGAATTTATTGAGATTTGTCTGAACATCTATAATTAGTTGTCTCAACTCCTTTATGTCATCTGGAGGCTAATCTTGTTCCTTTAACTGGGCCATATCTTCCTGTTTCTTGGTGTGGATTGTAATATTTTGTTGGTGTCTTGGCATCTGGCTTACTAGAGCATTTATTCTGGGTGCAGTTTTTCTCTTTAGTTTAGGGCTTCCTGCCCTTCTCCCTTGCTGGTTGTGTAGTAGGAACCGAGGATGTAGTTGGTGCTGTAAGCTGTGGAGGCTCAAGCTGCCCTCATTGCCCCAGGGACTGATGAAGCTTCTCCCAACTTTCTCCTTTTCCAGGGGTAGGGACAGAGCCACAGCTGTATGTAGTAATCCAAGTCATGCAGGCCTTGACTGTAGCTGCCCAGAGAGACTGATGAAGCTCCACGCCCCTTTCTCCCCTGCCTGGGGCGGGGATGGAGCTGCAGGTGTGGGCAGCAATCTATGCAGTGCAGGTCCAAGATGACCGCAGTTGCCCCGGTAGACTTCTGACTATTCAGTCTGTGCCTGCTGAATGTACCTGCAGTTACCTGGAGAGGCTGGTGCAGGGCCTGCCAGCTTCCTCCCTGCCGGAGGTGGGGCTGAAGCCTAGCCTAGGGCTACAGGCCAATCTGGGTAAAAGAAACCGGTCTCTACCATCACTGTGATTTTCAGTCAGCCTGGCTTCCCCTCATGCTGGGGGCAGAGTCAAAATGGTGGCTACTGGCCTCTTTGTGATTTGGACAGGCTCAAATTTTAGCTGTTCTTAGGGTTATACTTTAGCCAACCAAATTTACTAATCAGTAGCTGAAATCAGTGGCCAATCATCTCTTCCTCTCCTGTTTTTGGGAAAAGGAGCTTCCAGTTCCTGCCACAGAGTAGCTCCTGGGGTGGCTTGCGCTGCCAAAGTAGGATGATTACCGGCCTCCGCGGAGTGGACTGTAATTTCATAGAGAGGCTGGCACAGCTGCCCCCAGCTTCCTTCCTGCCCGAGGTGGGTCTGGGGCTTGGGCTAGAGTGCCAATCTGATCTGGATGGAAAGAAGCCTTTCCCTGCCAGCACTGTGATTTTCAGCCAGCCCCGCTTCCTCTTGTGCCAGTCATGGAGTTAAGATGGCGGCCACTGGCGTCTTTCTGACTTGGACAGGTTCAAACTTTAGCTGTTCTTAGGATTATACTTTAGCCAGCTGAATTTACTAATCAGTAGCTGAAGTTGGTGCCCAAACGTCTCGTCCTCCCCTGTTTTTCGGAAGTGGAGCTTCCAATTCCGGCCGCGGAACAGCTCCCGAGGCATCTTGTGCCTCCAGTGGAGGATGGACACTGGCCTCTGGGCGTGGAGGGCTCTACTCACGCATCTTCCATTCTTTCAAGGGTGTTGCAGGATGCACTTCTGGTCCCCTGGAGCCCCCAAACAAGTGCTCTAGATAACTGTGGGTGATCACCAACTGCCCCGTAGCAGAAGCTGATTCTCGGAGCTCTTTACTCTGCAACCATCTTGCTGGATGTCCCCATCCTGTTATTTTTTAAAATATATATTTTTATTACAGAGGTTGTGAACTTACAAAACATCATGGAAATGTGTAGAATTCCTGTTCACCAACATAATACACTCAGCTTATTATTTTTATACAATACATGACAACGACATTAGAAGAAAGGAAAATTAGAAACCAATCTCTCCTGTTGATATATATACCAGGACATTAAATAAATTTAAGAAAATGAATATTTAGTAATAAATTTTAAAAAGGTTAATGTTTTATATGGTTAATTGACAGATATTCTAGGAATGAAAGATAGTACATATTTGAAAATGAATCAAGCCAAGTCACAGAATTAAAGAAAAATGGTAAATTATAGAAGTGTTTGAATAGATTAAAAAATAAAGGTACATTTCGACATACGTTTAGGCTACAAGCTTCTGGAAAGCTGGCGATAGTTAGGAATGTCATTATTTTGTTGTGAATCCACAAAACACCTACAATGAACATCCCATTTAAAGGTTAACTACTGAAAGTTTGCATATGAAATGGGGAAGAAGAGAGTGGTAACTGCTGTCACCACTTCTATTCCACATAGAACTATAAGCCTTAGTGTAATGAGGTGAGAAAAAGAAAAGAGGCTAAGTCTAAAAAAGGAAGGAAAATGTGATTGGGCACATAGAAAATCCAAAGCAATCTACAGACAAAAATTAGAAATAATAATAATAAAAAAAGAAATTGTGACCTTGATATGGTCGATTGTCCCAATGTCTGTCAAAGAAAAAGAATCTTCGACAATACTATATTCCAGCTACAAATACAAACAAACAAAAAAACAACTTATCCTAGGAACAAAGTAACTGTGGCTCTGTCCACCTCAATAAATAAAAAATATATTTGTATTTAAGTATAAGGATCCATAAAAACACTCCCATGGTTTTCCCCTCATGCATAAACAAATGTACTTTTTATTTCAGGGAACTCTTTAGTATTCCCAATGGTGCCACATTAAACACGTCCCAAACGAAATCCCGCCCCATACTGGAGCAAAGAGCAAGTCTTTCTTATAACATTCCAAAGATGGAAAACTCTTTACTTAATTTTGTTTCCTCAAAATTATTTACATGTTCTATGTAAATACACATATATATACAGATAAATGGCCTCTGCATAGCTGAACAGTATATTTTATAAATATAAGTACTAGTTCCAATTACAGAAAGAGATAATCAGAGTTTTCAACTTCCTACAAGCAATTCCAGATCAGTATTGTATTCATTTTGTTAATAAATGGGTATCTTCTTCAATGTAATATAAAGCTGGATTTTTTTTCCTGAAAAAATAATTGCCTTTATTTTCTTTCATTGCCTCCTTGGTTTCAGAAGAGAGTAATTTTGTCACAAATATTGCAAACACTTTGTGTGTTAAGGAAGAGATCACTTCAGATCCTTAAAGAAAGACATTTCAGTGTTCTTTTGAAAGGGCATCTTTTAATCTTTTTGTTGTTCACTTTTGGCTTACGTATATAAGTAATATTGATGTTGATAAGAAAACTTTGGTTATATGAAAACATTTTTCATAAAACTGTTAAATAATATTACTTTTTCCCCCAAACTGCTTTGTTGTAGTATATTTTTAAGGGGAAAAAAAGCCTTCTTTGACTTATTCCTGTGATACTGGATTACTGTAAACCCTGAGGTTTCCCTTGAATGTCAGTGTATACCTGGCTGCAGTCAGAATATTCAGAATAATTGTAATTGTGCTAGAGTTTTAAAGACTCTGCTTTTATAGCACTTTTTTTTTTTTTTACAATTGTCTATTAAACTGTTTTAGGAATGTAGATTAATTCTGGTGACCAAATAGCCCCAAAATTAAAACAATTGGAATATTTGTTCTTGTTGGGGTATTTATTTTGCTTTTCTCATTAAATGCCCTCTCAGGACAGTCTCTAATTCCCACCTGTGTAGAAAGCCCAGTTTAGTGAATTGTTTCGTTAGTTGTCCGTTGAAGTAAAACTTTAACAGATGAATCTAAAACCTACTTTTATTTTGGTTAAAGGGAAAAGAATCTATCAAACTGTTTTGTGACTTTTCTCAATTTATTAGCAGTCAAACACAAGACATTTATGTATTTTTGGATTAACTTCCTAATTATAATAGCTGCTTCTTTGCTAAACATTTTTTAAAAAATAGCATTAAAAATCAAAAAAGTAGGAACGAATGTAGCAAAATTTGTGAAAAACATCTGTGCTGGAAATTATGCAATGCTACTGTGAGAAATTAAAGAAGACCCACATAAATGAAAAGATATCCCACACTCATGCATCGGTTGGCTCAATATTGTAAAATGTCAATTCTCCCGAAATTTATCTATGTATTCAATGTAATCCCTATCAAAACTCCTGCAGATTTTTCAGTTGAAATCGACAAGATTATTCTAAAGTGTATGTGAAAATACAAAAGGCCAAAAATAGCCACAGAAATCTTGAAGTAAAAGAACAAAAGTCAAAACCTTACATTCAGATATCACCATATATTATAAAGCCACAGTTACAAGACTTCAGTCACAAGAGAAATAGGACATTGGAACAGAATAGAGAGTACAGAAAAGGCGCCATACATCTAGCACTACCCGGAATCACGTCAATAGTGCCACAGAAATTTGGTGGGGAAAAGACGTATTTTAAATAATGATGATAAAGAAATTGGAGAGTCGTGAAGAAAAAATTAATGAAAACTGACCCCTATTATATTTACCAAATATTTCCAGATATATCACAGCACTCTAAAAGTTTTTTTTAAAAGAAAAAAAGACTTCTAGAAGAAAATGCAACACTTTCGTGAATCTGGGATAGAGAAATATTTCTTAAATAGGACAAAAATATGCTAACTTTAAATGAAAAAAAAAACAAAAAAAAACTAGAGAAAAGCAAACAACTTTTTTTTCATCAAAAGATATAATTTAGAGTTAAAAGTCAAGCTACAGAGTTTTGCTTCTGGCCATCATAAAGCAACTGGTACAGGACCTGCAGTTACACCTAAAACAGCAACACAACATGGCTCAGGCATTGGCCAGCCAGCAAGACAGACTGTGATCCTTGAGGAGAGGGAGACCTGGAGGCAGGTGAGCCCAGGGCCACACCATCGTGCACAAACCGTACTCCGGGAGTAAGGGCTGAACCAAAGGTCTCCTGCTGTCATAAAAACTAAATCAATTAAAGAAAACCTGACACAGTAAAGCAAATGTGCTTGCTACAGCAAAACTCAATCCCCTTTGAAGGAAAAGGGCATAGCCTACTCTACTTGGAATGTATCACCATGATGTCTAGAGTATAATAATTGTATTATTAGCCATGATAAGGAAGAGGAAAAGACCCCTCAGCCATAGAAGAAGCAATCAACACTAACTGCAGCTCAGTGATTTTGATGTTGGGATAGCAAACAAGGGCTTTGAAATAGCTGTTTTCTATCTGCACAGTGATTTAAAGTGAAGGATGGTCCTAAGGAGTGAACCGAGTGACCTCAGCAGAGAAGTAGATGCCATAAAAAATAAGTAGCTGGAAATCCTAGAACTGAAAAGTACAATATTTGAATTTGAAAATCCACTGGAAGAGAGTAAGAGAGCTTGCACATTGTAGAAGGAAGAGTGGACCTGAAGACAGATCAATGGAAATTATCTGGTATGAAGAATAAAAAGTAAAAGGATTGAAAATATAATGAGTAGAGCCTGAGAGACCAATGGGATAATACCAAATGATCTGACATAGTTCTGAAGACACAGAGAGAGAAGAGAGGATTTATGGCACAACCAAATATTTGAAAAAATAATTGTCAATTTTTTCTTGAATTAGATGGAAATCATCAACCTACAGTTTGATGAAGATCAGTAAATCCCAAGCAGGGTAGGTTCAAGAGAGCCACACCTGTGCATATCAAACAATGAACAAGCAGATGAAAATCAAAGATGAGGAGAAAGTAAAGTACCAGAGAGGAGAGATACATCATCTCAAAAGAAACTTCCATACAACTTCTCCTCAGAAACAATGGAGGCCAGAAGAAAATTGAACAGTGTCTTTAAAGTGAAGAAGGAAAAAAAAAAAGAAACTCTTAAGCCAGAATTATATAACTAGTGAAATACACTTTATCAATAAGTGTGAAATTAAGACTATTTTACATAAAAGTAAGGTGAGAGAATTAGTTACCAACAAACTAAAACTAAAAGAAATATGAAAAAAAATTCTTCAAGCTGAAGAAAAATGATTTGGACTGAAAACTCAGATTTATGGGAAGGAATACAGAATATTAGGTGAGTCACTGTTCAAAGCAAGAAATAATAGCATTGTATTGTGAGATTTGTAATGCCTTAAGATGTAAAGTGTATGGCAATAATAGCAAAAAGTACAGGAGGAGAAAAACAGAATTATATTGTCATAGGGTTCTCAAATTTTATGTGAAATAGTTTAATATTAACTCTCAGAAGGATGTGTAAGGTTAAAGAGGCATTTTTTTTTTTTAGGGTAAGCACTGAAAAATGTGAAACTAATATGTCAATAGAAGAAAAAAAATGAAATACTAAAATATATTTGATTAAAGAAGGCAAGGAAATAAAGGAACAAAATCAGACAGGACAAATAACACAAATAGGAATGGTAAATTAAACCTGACCGTATCAATAATTACATGAAATATAAATGAGAAGTACTTAGACAGATTCCACAGGAATGAACAAAAAAGAAATACCCCACTATATGTTACTTAGAAAAGAAAAGTTTTAAATGTAAAGATAGATTATTCAAAAGTAAGAAAAGATGGGAATAAGATATATCACACAAATAATAAACATAAGAACGCTGTGTGGTTAAAATAATATTCAGAAATGCACTACCCAAGACAAGGAATATAACAAAAGAGAGAGAGAGAGAGAGAGATTTCCTCCTGAGAGAATTTTCAGTGTACCTCAGAGACCTAACAGAGATGCGTATGCTGCAAATTACATGAAGCAAAAATGGACAGAGATAGACAAATCCACAATTAGAGTTGGAAAATTTAAAATCTCTCAGTAATTGATAGAGCAAATAGAAAAAACCAAAACAATAAGAATGTAAAGATTTCAAGAGTATTGCCATTCAAACAGATCTTTTTGGTATTTATAGAAAACTATACCAAATAATTTCACAATATGCATTCTTTTTCAGTTCACTTGGAATGGTCACCAATATAGATCATTTGTTGGGCTGCAAAATAAGTCATTAATTTTTGTTAGACAAAATCTTACATTGGCTGTTCTCTGACTACAGGAAATTACAGTAATAAGATATCCAAAAAATTATAAAATATTTGGAAATTAAATAATACATTTACAAAGCAGTGTAAACATGTCCAAAATCCCGCTTTAGAAGAGTTCCAGCTGCCTGCAGTTTTCTCATACCTGTTTATAGTTACCCCCACTCTCACCCCTCCCCATAGGCAACCGCTGATAGGTGTTCTGTCTGTAAATTAGCCTTTTCTGGACTTTCCATGTAATGGGAATTATGCAATATATAGTCCTTTCATTTTGTATCTAACTTCTTTGGCTTAGACTAATGATTTTGAGCTTCATCCCTCTTGTAAGATATGTAAGAAGTTTGTTCCTTTAAATTGCTGAATAATAGTCCATTGTATGGATGTGTTTTGTTTTTTCATGCACCAGTTCATAAACACTCAAGTCGTGCCCACTTTGAGTCATTTTAACCAACACCCACACTGTGAAGCTGTGCATATGAATCACTGTATGGGCATGTTTTCAGTCCTCCTCAGTATATGCTGATGAGAACTGCTGGGTGATATGTTTAAATTTTGAAGAACTTGCCAACCTGTTTTCCAAAGCGAATGTACCATGTTGCATTTCCATCATAGTGTATGAGATTTTCCATTTTTCCAGATCCTCAGCCACCATTGATACTGCCTGTCTTTTTGTTCTTTATTGAGTGGGAACTTAAGTCATTATGGCTTAATATGTATTTTCCTAATGACTGTTGATGTTGAGTAGGTTTTCATGTACTTATTAGCCATTTGTACATCTGCCTTGGTGAAACGTCTATTCAAACCTTTTGTTCACTGTTCATTTGGGCTGTTTGTTTTCTTATTACTAGATTGCAGCAGTTCTTTATATATTCTGGATACAAGGCTTTTATCAGATATATGATTTGCAAATATTTTTCACAGTCTGTGGCTTTTACAAACTAGCATTGCTTTTGATAATCTTACTTTATAACAAGCTGGGACCTGTGCCCTCATTAAAGTTCACTGGTGTGTATATATCCGTGATCACTCCTATAATATTCTGTTGAATGTGGATGCAATGCTTGTACTATGGTCAATGTAGGCAACTATGTGGAGGTGGATTGTGAAGACCCAGCCCCTCCCAAGTCCTGTCACATAGATGCTTGCATGACCTAGACATAAGTTAAAGGTTAACAACTCTCTCTAGAAGGGAGAGAATGCATAGATGGTATCATAAACTATAATCTTCCCAAATCAGTAAACATCCTTGATAAAAGTCCTTCCTACTACTATTTTGTGTGTAATGAACTTTATTTTTAAAGAAGTTTTAGATTGTCTTTTTATTTTCTTAATAGGGTGTTAAAAAGTGCACAGTTTGGGTGTTTTTTTCTTTTTTTAAATTTTGATGAAGTCCAATTCACCTTTTTAAAATTTTCTGGATCATGTTTTTTTTGTTATATCTAAGATATCTTTGCCCAACCCAAGTTCACAAGGATTTTAACCTACGTTTTTTTTTCAAAAAGATTGTTAGCTTTTGCTATTTCATTTAGGTCTACAATCCATTATGAGTTAATTTCCATGTATGGTGTGAGGTAAGGGCCTAAATTCTTTTACATTTTTGTATGTAGATATTTATTGTCCCAGCACCATTTGTTGAAAAGCCTACTATTTCCCAATGAATCTTCTTGGCACCTTCGCTAAAAATCAATTGACCGTAAATGTAAGAATTTATTTCTGGGCTCTCAATTTTGTTCTATTATCTATATACTTTTCCTTGAATTAAAACCACATTGTTGGACAACCAGCAAGATGGCGGCAAGATGGGGTCAGAGTAAGGAGCTCCTAGAATCAATTCCTGCCACAGGGCAGTTAGTAATCGCCCAGAGCTCTCTAAAGCACTTGTTTGGGGGCTCCAGGAGACCAGAAGTGCATCCTGCAACAACCTTCAAAGAATGGAAGGAGAAGACTGCCCATCTGCAGAGAAGATTTGTAAGTAGAGACCTCCATGCCATGGAGGCCGGTGCCCATCCTCCACTGGCGGCACAAGCCGCCCCAGCTGGAACTGGAAGCTCCACTTACCAAAAACGGGGGAGGAAGAGACAGTTGGGCACCACCTTCAGATACTGATTAGTAAATTCAGCTGGCTAAAGTATAATCTTAAGAACAGTAAAAATTTGAACCTGTCCAAGTCAGAATGAGGCCGTTAGCCGCCATCTTACCTCCACGCCTGGCACAAGGGGAAGCTGGGCTGACTGAAAATCACAGTGATGGTAGAGACCGGTTTCTTTCACCCAGATTGGCCTGCAGCCCTAGCCTAGGCTTCAGCCCCACCTCTAGCAGGGAGGAAGCTGGTGGGCGCTGCACCAGCCTCTCCAGGTAACTGCAGGTACATTTAGCTGGCACAGACTGAAGAGTCAGAAGTCTACCAGGGCAACTGCAGTCATCTTGGACCTGCACTGCATAGACTGCTGCCCACACTTGCAGCTCCATCCCTGCCCCAGGCAGGGGAGAAAGGGGCATGAAGCTTCATCAGTCTGTCTGGGCAATTACACTCTAGGCCTGCATGAGTTGGATTATTCCACACAGCTGTGGCTCTGTCCCTACCCCTGGCAAAGGAGAAAGTTGGGAGAAGCTTCATTGGTCCCTGGGACAATGAGGGCAGCTTGAGGCTCCACAGCTTACAGCACCAACTACATCCTTGGCTCCTACTACACAACCAGCAAGGGAGAAGGGCAGGAAGCCCTAAACTAAAGAGAAAAACTGCACCCAGAATAAATGCTCTAGTAAGCCAGATGCCAAGACACCAACAAAAATTTACAATCCACACCAAGACACAGGAAGATATGGCCCAGTTAAAGGAAGAAGATTAGCCTCCAGATGACATAAAGGAGTTGAGACAACTAATCATAGATGTTCAGACAAATCTCCTTAATAAATGCAATGAGAGGGCTAAAGAAATTAAGGATATTAAGAAGACATTGGATGAGCACAAAGAATTTGAAAGCATACATAGAAAAATAGCAGATCTTATGGGAATGAAAGGTATAATAAATAAAATTAAAATATACTGGAATCATATAATAGCAGATTTGAGGAGGCAGAATAAAACATTGGTGAGTTTAAAGAAATGGCCTCTGAAAGTGAACATACAAAAGAGCAGATGAAGAAAAGATTGGAAAAATTTGAACAAGGTCTCAGGGAAATAAAGGACAGCAAGAGATGTGCAAACATATGTGTCATGGGTGTCCCAGAAGGAGAAGAGAAGGGAAAAGGAGCAGAAGGGATATTTGAAAAAATAATAGTAGAAAAGTTCCCAACCCTATTGAAGGACATAGATATCCATGTCCAAGAAACACGACATACCCCCATCTGAAAAAATCCTAATAGACCAACTCCAAGACACATACTAATCAGAATGTCAAATGCCAAAGACAAAGAGAGAATTCTGAGAGCAGCAAGAGAAAAACAATCTATAATGTGTAAGAGATACCCAATAAGATTAGGTGCTGATTTCTCACCAGAAACCATGGAGGCAAGAAGACAGTGCTATGATATATTTAAGATACTGCAAGAGAAAAACTTCCAGCCAAGAATCTTATATCTGGTGTATTAGTCAGCCAAAGGGGTGCTGATGCAAAATACCAGAAATCTGTTGGCTTTTATAAAGAATTTTATTTGAGGTAGAAGATTACAGTTACCAGGCCATAAAGCACAAGTTTCTTCCCTCACCAAAGTGCATTGCCACATGTTGGGGCAAGATGGCTGCTGACGTCTGCCAAGAGTTCAGGCTTCCTGGGTTCCTCTCTTCAAGGGGCTTGCCTCTATCCAGGCTTGGGCTTGCTCCCAGCTGTTGACTATCAGGTGAACAACTAGTCTCTTCCCAGGGCCTTCTCTCCTTCCCCACAACCAAGCTCCTCTGTGTGCTTGCTTCCCCGGGCTCCAGGATTAAAAACCAGCTTCAGAACTCCAACTCAAAACTCCGACTAACTCCTTTGCTCTGCTATGTAGTTTTATCTCTGACTCCTACTGATGTGGGCCCAATCAAAGCCATAATCATAACTTAATCACACCCAGAGGAACAGTTTACAAGTATAATTCAATATCTCTTTTTGGAATTCATAACTATATCAAACTGCCACATCTGGCAAGATTGTCTTTCAAAAATGAGTGCAAGTTTAGAATATTCACAGATAAACAGAAACTGACAGACTTTGTAACCAAGAGACCTGCTTTGCAGGAAATACTAAAGTGTGTGCTACAGCCTGAAAAGAAAAGACAGGAGAGAGAGGCCTGGAAGAGAGTCTAAAAAAGAAGATTATATCAATAAAGTAACTAAAAGTGTCAAAGGGGTGGTGGAAATAAAATATGACAGATAAAACCCAAATATTCAGGAATAAACTTAACCAAGGATGTAAAGCACTTGTATTCAGAAAACTACAACTCATTGTTAAAAGAAATTTTTTAAAAAGACCTAAATAATTGAAAGAACATTACATGTTCATGGATTGGAAGACTAAATATCATTAAGATGTCATTTCTACTCAAACTGATATATAGATTCAATGCAATCCCGATTAAAACTCCACCAGCATTTTAAAAATAAATGGAAAACATGATTATCAAATTTATTTGGAAGGGTAAGGGGTCCTGAAGAGCCCGAAGCATCTTAAAAAGGAAAAGCAAAGTTGGAGGACTCTCATTTCCAGACTTTAAGTCATATTACCTAGCTACAGTGATAAAAACAGCATGGTACTGGCATAAAGGCAGACATATAGACCAATGGAACCAAATTGATAGTTCAGAAACAGACCTTCACATCTATGGTCAAGTGATTTTTGACTGCCCAGCTCGGGCAGAGAGTCCATTCAACAAATGGTGCAGGGAGAACTGGATATCCATAGCAAAAGAAGGAAAGAGAACCCCTATCTCACACCCTATAAAAAAATTAACTCAAAATAAATCAAAAACCTAAATATAAAAGCAAGAACCTTAAAACTTCTAGAAGAAAATGTAGGAAAATATCTTCAAGACCTGGTGGTATATGATGGATTCTTAAAGGAGATAAGAGGAGGACTGGGATGGACTACTGATATTTAATGTACGTAGAAGTTTTAATTAGCTTTACTGTAAAAGTGTGGAAATGTACAGAGTTGATGGTGACATATTATAGTGAGTAACAGCTGGTTTATAAATGGGAATGTGGCTGAAAATGGTAGTCTAGGGATGTAAATGCCAATTGACAGAAATCTAGAGAATAATCTAGGGACTGAATAGCACAGTAACCCAGAGGTGGATGAGAATAGTGGTTGATGGTACAGATGCAAGAATGTCCTTTGTGAGCTAGGGCAGATGTATATCACTATTGCAGGGTGGTGGGAATGTGGACAAAAATGGGAAAAATACAACTGGAGTGACCTATGGAGTGTGGTTATCAGTAATAATGTAGTATTCTTGCATCTATGCCAAATATGTACTGTGTTGATAATGGGGGAGTATGGAAAATGTGTGTCAAATGTATACTATGGACCTGGTAATAATTGGGTGATATTATCTCATAATCTGTAACAAATGTTCCACCACGGTGTGGTGTGTGATAGAGGGGTGTTGTTGGATAGAGGAATTCTGCACATGTGCATAATTGTTTTGTAAGTTTACAACTTCTGTCATAAAAATATATTTAAAAAATAATAATAGGGTAGGTTGGGGGAGAAATACACCAAATGTAAGATAAGGACTATAATTAGTAATAAAATTTTAACAATATTCTTTCATAATTTGTAACAAATATCTCACAAGAATGCAAGGTATCGGTAGAGGGTTGATGTATGGGAGCCCTACATGACGTTATGCATGTTTGCTTTGTGAGTTCACAACTTTTACTATACACTTATTGTTTATGTATGTCCATGTATAAATAATATAATAATAATAGTGCTGATTGGGGAAAAATACTCTTGGTTAGTAAATATTTTGAGGATGCTCTTTAATCATTACTTAAAAATGTTTAACAACAATGCAAGGTATTGGTGGTAGGGTGAGGGATGAGAGCCCTGTATGATGTTATGTATGTTTGTTTTTTAAGGTCACAATTATTGCAATACACTTATTGTTTATGTATGTTCATGTATGAATGATATACTTCAGTGCATTTTAAAAAATCATTTGTATTTAAAAAAAACAAAAACAAAAACAAAAAAAACCACATTGTCTTGATTACTGTGACTTTATATTATTAGAAATAGTGTATGCCTACCAACTTTACTTTTCTTTTACAATTTTTTTTCAGTTTCCATATAACTGTTAGGATCTGCTTATTCATTTCTATACAAAAACCTACTGGGAGTTGAGAGGATTGGGTTAAATTTATAGATTTATTGAGAAAGATTTCTTTCTTGACAATATTGAGTTTCAGGTATATGGACATGGAATATTTCTCCATTTATTTAGATTTTATTTTATTTCTGTCAGCAATGTTTTTTTTTAAAATTCCATTCCAAAAGTCATATACTTTCTTACTAGCTATTGTATTCTTTCTGATGATACTGTGAATGAATGGTTTTAATAATTTCATTTTTGAATTCTTTGTTGTTAGTTTATGAAAATATAATTGATTTTTGTATGTTGATTTGTATCCTGTGACATTCTAAATAAAATATGAGTCAAAGTATAAATTAGAAAATATTTTTCATACATTGTGATGATGAAAATATGACAATTCAAAAGTATGTGAAACACAGCTAAACCTGTGCTTTGAGGGAGCAGGTGTAGCTCCGTGGTTGAGCGCCTGTGAGAGGCAGTTACACTCTAAAATGTTTATATTTTTACAACTGGAAATTTAAATTCAATGATCTTCATTTCTCCTTAAGAAGCTATAAAAAGGAGATAAAATTAAATCCAAAGCAAACAGAAGGAAGAACATAATAATTATAGGTAAAAGAATCAATTAAATAGAAAACAAATAGAAAAAATTGAAAGTTTGAAATTTAACTTTTTGAAAGAGTAAGAAAATTGAACAACACTTAGCAAGACTTATCAAGAAATGAAGAAAATATAAATTATCAATATCAAGTATGAAAGAATATATGTGATTACATAGCTATAGATACTAAAATAATAACCTATACCAAAAGCTTTATAAAAGTTACGTTACATAAAACAAATCCCTTGAAAAGCACACCTTAATAAATTTGACAACTACATTACCGAAACAGAAAAATATATACAATCTCTTCACAAATGTAGGTAAAACAATAATCCTTAATAAATTATTAGCACATTGAGCCTAGCAGTATGTGAAATGAAATATAATATGAGAAAGTGAGGCTTTTCCAAGGAATGCAGGGACGGTTTGACATTCAAACTTTAGTCAATTAACATTAGCGGAATAAAGGAGAAAAGATTGTGAATACGATCTTAACACATGCAGAAAAAGCACTTGGCCAAAATTAATACCCATTCATAGTAAAAACTCTTATCAAACTAATAATTGAAGAGAACTTACTCACTCTGTTAAGAAGCATCTACAAAAAAACCTGCAGCTAATATCACACTTAATGGTGAAATATTAAATGATTTCATCCCAAGAATTGTGAAGAACGCAAGGAGGTTTATTCTTACTATTTATATTGAATATTGCCACAGAGATTCTGTCAAGTCCAAGAAAAAAGTTCAAGGCAAGCAAAGGCAAGAAAAGAGAATAAATACATAAAGATTTGAAAGGTGAAGGTAAAACTTACTTGAGTTTAGACAACAATATTGTTATTTAGAAAATTCAAGGAATCTATGAAAGTAAAATCCAAAAAACTGCTGAATCAAATATGTGATTTTAGCGAGGATGACGAATACAGAGTCAACATGAAAAAATCAATTGTGTAACTTTAGCATAAAAATGCAAAATGAAATAAAAATAATTATGTTTGCAATTGTATCAAAATTTAAAAAATAGGAATAAATAAAATATTCAAACTCCCTACACTGGAAACATGAAACACTTTTGAACTTAATTAAAGAAGAACTAAATGAGTGGAAAACCTCAGTATTCTTATGATGTCAGTTCTCCCCAATTTAATGAAAACATTCACTGCAATCCCAATCAAAATCTCAAAAAGTTTTGTTGCTCTTGTTAGCATTAAGAAAACCTAAACTTAAAGTCTATAGATAGGGGATGATGCCTATATATAAATGTTACACACACATACCTATATAACTAAACTTAAAAATACCGACAACCTCAAAGATTTACACAGATTTGAAGCAACTCTATCTCTTATATATTTCTGGCAGGAATGTGGAATAAAACTACCACTTTGCAAAATGTTTGTGAATTTATTATACAGTTAAACATGTAACTACCTCATTACTCACCATTTCTACTTTTAGAGATAATGAAAATAAATGTCCATAAAATGCCTTTTACAAGAATGTTCATAACATCTTTATTCATCATAGTCCAAAATGGGAAACTGCACAAATATCCATTTACAGGAGAATGGATAAAGAAAATTGTGGTATATTTCTGTAACAGAATGTTATTTAGCAAAAGAAAACATCAAACTATCAATGCTCATAGTTGATAGACATCAAAAATATGATACATGAAAGAAGCCACACACCAAATATACCTACTGTAACAGTCAGTTCATATTAATTGCTAGAACAGGGAAAACTAATCTGTGAAGAGTGATTGCTTCATCAGGAGGAAGCACTGAAAATGGCTGAGAAACCTTTGGGTTTACAGAAATACTTTACATCTTCTTGGCATTTGAACCACGCGTGTACATGTATTTGTCAAAGGTCGTGGTACTAGTGTTATATAATCAATGTCTATGTATTACACAGTTTGAAATGTATGCTTAATAGAATAAAAAACAAAACTTCATGCCTTGCTATGGGAGAATATATTTTATTACAGATATCCAGAATGCAGTAAGGATTCTACAAAGTAATGAGTAAAAGAAATAGATCCTAAGAGAAAAATGGGCTAATTACTTGAACAGGCCCTTCTCAAAAGGAGATCTCCAAATGGCTAAAATTATAAAAATTAGTCATCAGGAAAATGCACATTAAACCACAATGATATACTCCCACTGAAATGACTTAACAGAGAGTAAAAAAGTGACAGTAACAAATGTTGGAATGATGTAAAACAATTGGAACTCTGATACCTGCTAATAGAAGCTGAAATCAGATAATTAGATGAAGCCCTTAGGAAAACTGTGTGGCTGTAATTTTGAAGTCTTACACACCCATAACTTTGCACTTAGTAATTCACCTTATAAGTAAATCCCCAAATGTGTACATATACTCCCCAGAGACATGCATAAGAATGTTCCTGGAAGCTCTATATACAATAATCCACAACTGGAAACAGCCCAAATGCTCATCAACAGTGCAATGGGATATAAGAAATCTGTTGTATTCATTCACTACACCTAGTGTGGCAATGAATTTTGATTATAGCATCAGCACATATAAATCTCACAGATGTTATGTTGATGATGGAAGACAGAGGCTATGAAATTTCTTAATCCATGAATCTGATGTATGGAGTTCAAAAATAACACACAGCTTTGTCTAACAAAATAGGGAACTTACAGAACTTAGTGTTTAAGGAAGTGTGGAGATGGGGGATTGGTGGGCATACTTAACTGAAGAGTTGCTCATTGATTTAGGCTAATTTCAACCAGTTTTTGATGACTTATTTATAATTTTGGACTAGATTCAAAGAATAGTAAGTCTTTTACTGCCTTTCTTGAAGTTGGAGAATGAGAACTTTTTTCCCCAGTGGATTACTGACTGGGAGGGCAATTAGGAGAGAGCTGAAGTACTGACATCATTCCTTAGCTTGATCTGAATTGTGACTGTGTTTGTATTTATTTGTAAAAGTTCCTCAACCTTTAAAGCTTAGATTTCTACAATTTACCACATTGATGTTTTCAACAACAGAAAATATATAGACTAGACATTTATATAAAGGAAAACTTAAAAATGAAAAATATAATTTTTAAAAAAATTATTGCATATGTTTTTTTAAAAAGCACATGAGAAAAAAAGATGAACCTAGAACACGTATCTGAAGAAATTACTCAAATGTAGCTCAGAAATACAGAGTTTAATAGAAGAGCTAAGAGATAATGTTAATATTTTTTAAAAACATGATAACAATAAGCAAGACTTACATAGTTTTTACAGTGTGTCCTGGGCTTTCTTCATATTAATTTATTTATTCCTTACATCAAAACTGTAAGCTGCAGTAGCATACTCATTTTACTGGTCAAATTACAGAGGGATGGAGAGTTTAAGTGACTTCTCCAATGTCACACAGCAAAGGGCTTTTGGAAACAGGATTTAAACTCACACAGTCATCTTCAGAAACCATGCTTATAATCACCATTCAAAACTGCCTCTGGATAATAGAATGAGAAAGCCTGATATGTCTTCTTTCCTACAAAGAAGGAAAAATAGAGTGGAAAAGTAGACATACTTGAGGAGATAATTTCCATAATGTCACTATAGATGAATTCACCAATATAGGAAACACAACATTTCCAAACAGCATGAAACAAACTCCACACCTAGACATATTTTTGGTGAAACTTCCGTCCAACATAACAAAGATAGCATCTTAAAATCAGTTAGAGGAAAGGTGAAGTAAAGGTTGTTCCCACCTTACCTCCACTGACACATTCTGCTGCCTACTCTCCCCTGCTCTCATAACCTACAGACTGTATAATTGGCTCCCGTACATGCCAGCTTTTATTGGGTTTGGCCAATGGAAGACATTGATACGAGATTGGAGCCTGGATAGAGACTTTTTTCCTTACTCCCCCCATTCCTCACCACTTCTCTGAAAACTCCATCCTTCAAGGGCTGTACCTCCTGCATTGTAAACCGCAAGAGCACCAGATCACAGGACTCCCGGGTTACACCATGGCCGACCTTTGACTCTACGGTTCTTGAAGTAGCAAAGGCTTCTTATTAGTATTTATTGGCTGCCTTATATCCCTCCTTTCCTTCTTTAACACTTCATACACTTTTATTACTGTCTTTTTTCATCAAGTTCTCTTCATTTAAACCATGTGCCTGAATTTTGTTTTTTATCAAGGTCCTGACTGGCACAATGGTTCTACCAGAACAGGACCAGGAACTGAAGTCTCAACAGAAGATTTAGAGACTGAGGTGCTCATATAGTTGATGAAGGCTTGGATGACTTCATTGCTGGAAGAAACTTCTCAATGGAAATAAATGAAATTCCATTCTCCGACTTCAAGGAAGGCAATAAAAGACTTACTATTCTTTGGACTTAGTCCAAAATTGTAAATAAGTAATCAAAAACTAGTTTAAACTAGCCCAAATCAACGGATGGCAACATGGCATATGCTGCTGTCTGGCCAGCTTTGAGTGATCAAGAGACAGCTGCACTTTATCACTCTGACAACAGTGATGACTGATGACCTAGAATGTGGGGTGTGTCGGCTCATGGTTGCATCCCTGGAGAGCTTACAAAAAGAACAAGTTAAAACAAGAGACTTGAGCCAACAAGTGAGGCATGGTTGGAGAGCCAGAAAAAGCCTATGGCAGCCATAACTGAGTCCATTTTCTTCCACAGCCCCAGGCCTCATCTGGCTAAGGGTCACATCAATCACATAATTGTCCTACCAACGTGAATCAGCAGGAACATGAGAGACCTGTTTGGGAACGCAGCCTGAGGGTGTCAGACCAAGAAAGATTAAATTCAAGTTTAGATCAGACCAAATGTATTGATAAGGATGCATTCTACTGACAAAGGCACTAAGAGTTTTTAATTCAAATTTTATTTCAAATTCTAAATGTAAAATAACAGACAGAAGGTAGCTCAATAAATTATGGAAGCATTACTCCAAAAATGTTCTGTCCAGGAACTTTTATCTCATCTAATCCCCAAAACTCAATTGTTCCTCCAGTGTCAGAAATACACACAGATGAACACACATTAGTTAAGTGGCATAATCAAGGTCTCCTTGTTAATGAAGAAAATGAAGAAGAGAAAAAATGTTTAATCATGTTCATATCTCACACATCCAAACCTCACAATATCAATTTTGAACTTTAGCATTAATATAGTACCTTCTTCGCTTTTGCTACAAAAATATTACAGCATTGTTGTTAACTGTAGTCTGTAAGTTACATTAGTTATATTTTTCCTTTGTATCACCACATTCTTAACACCTTGTAATAGAACATTCCTGCATTTATTTTACTAACCACAATCCTCATCTACCCCCCCAAATCACTGTTATATATTCACTATATTATTCTCCAGCTGTCCTCTAACTAACATTAACCTCCCTAGACTACTCTTTTCAGCCACAATCACATCCATAAATCAACAGTGTTTGTTACATTCATTCTAATATGCTACCATCGATTCCATCCATTACCACATATTTACAACTGACCTTATTAAACTTTCTACATCAGTTCCTCCTTCTCAACCTACATTCTATCTCCCACCAACCTACCTTCCATTCTAAGAATTTTTTTTATGTAACTGTGCCCTACATTCATTGAAATTGGAATAAAGAACTGTTCTGCCATATTTTAGGGGAAGGACTCTGCAGTAGGGTGACCAACTTCAGTTTACCTAGAACTTTTCTGGTTTAAGTTCCGCATCTGGAAAAACAAATCCTCAGTCCCAGGTAACCTGGGATAGTTTGTTATCCTAGTCTCAAGGCCAGGAAAATTGGAATATTGGGAAGTTTCTTTTATATGCAACTTGCTCAGCTACATCTAAACCATACCACTGAGCAGCTTCAAAGAACACTTACTTCAGTAAGGCATTAAGAAATCATTGACAGAAATCCTGGAGCACGTGGTGGTCATTCCCTGAAGGAAGGAGATGATGGTGGCAGAATCTGTCCCTGGGTTCTCTGCAACCATTAAGAATGGAGAGGGCATATAATTGAAATCAGAGTTGCTGATTTGTACAGAACTAGAGTGGTGGTTATTTGATCGTGAGTTCCCTGTAAATGAAATAGTTGGGCTGCCTACTAAATAATTCCTTGTTGTATATATGAAGAATAAAATCTAATTCTGGTGGCAAGAAACTGGTTTGCATCTCCATAACGAGAATTCACAGTCCCTTACCGTGTTCTTAGCCCTGCAACAGCTTACAAACCCGAGAACAGATTTTGGGGGAACACCTTCTTCCTTCCAAGAATGACCCATACATGTCATGTTAATTTTGCTCCAAGCATCCCCCAGAGGAAATGTGGCCATTGGCCAGGGTGACTGTTAAGAAAAGGAGATACTTGGGCCTTCCTGACGTAATAAGATGCTGTTCAGAGCAGATGCAAATCCCTGGGGACCCAGAACTAAAGAGGACAATCGGTCTGTGTTGGGGTTTATGGGTTTGGATGATTCATGGAGTTTGACTTGAATTGGTCTCACTCTGGGATCAAAGGGCCAGCAGAACCATCGGATGGCTACTTACCCGTTTCTGAATATAGAGTTGAAAAAAATATTCATAGCAATTGGGGTGACCCTAACTTGGTTTCCTGACCCATGAGGTGAGGCTTAAGTGGTAGGACAGGCCAATTATAAGCCCAGACTGCTTTTCCCACCAGCAAACCAGTAAACCAAAAACTCTACCATGCTCAGGTGATTGCAGAGCTTGGAGCCATCGACTGAGACCAGGCCAGCATAGACGAGGTCATTGCCCTCTCGTACAGGCTTTGCTCACCAGTGTGGTCAGTGCAAAGTCAGATGCATGCTGAATGACGAGGGATTGTTTTAAACCCAAACAGGGGTTGTTACAAATCACAGCTGCTGTTGTAGCTGCAGTGTCTATACATGAGCAAATCAGCACAGATATTGATAACTGGAAGCTGCACTTGACCCAGGGAAAATGATTTTTTTGAGTTCAATTAAGAAAGTGAATAAAGCACATTTTCTATCTTACCTCATCGTTATATCAGCAGATAAAAAAGAAAGCAAAATATCAATCTATATTAAAAGGTCCAATAATTTCAGAAATGAAAATAAATGCAAATGACAAAATTCAAAAATTAACAGAGATGTCCTCAGATTGGATTGAAAATAAAGCAACAAAAAACAACTTTCAACCTAATTCTGTTTATAAGAGACTTGCCAAAAATACATCACAGTGGAAAGGTTGAAAGTGAAAGGACAGTGTGGCAGGTGGCATGTAGGATGCCAGCGAGCCTACCTCCAGGAACTCACACCCTTGCGCAACGCCTTCCCCTCATATGTGGGCTGGTCCTAGTGATTGATTCCAATGGGTACAATATGGGAAAATGGGTGGGTTGTCTCTTTTGAGATTAAATACAGAAAGGCTCCAGCTCTGTCGTGTGCCTCCTCTGGCTTCCTTGCTGCCTCACTCTGATGGAAGTCAGCTGCCCTGCTGTGAGCTGCCCTTGGAGAAGCCCATCTGTCCAGGAACTGAGCGCGGTCTCCGTTCACAGTCCACGAGGAGCTGAGTTCCTCAGGCACAGGGCCCAGGGGAAGCCGAGTCCGGCAACAGCCATGTGAGCATTTGGAAGCAGGTTCTCCCTCGGTCGGGCCTTCAAGTGAGATTGCAGCCATGTCCAGCACTTTGAGTGCAGGCTTATGAGAAACCCTGAGCCTGGGGCACCAACCAAATGGCACCTGGGTTCCTTACCCAAGAAACTGTGAAACAACAAATGTCTGTTGTTTCAAGTCACTACATTTTAGAATAATCTGTTATGCAGCAACAGATAACTTACACATATAGAAAAAAATACATCACGCAAATATGAACCAAAGGAAAGTAGAGGGTATTAAATGCAGGGAAGAAATCTATATTAAATTAAAACGAGTTTTAGGGGTAAAATCTACCCATAATGATATAAGGTTTAATTATGAGATGGGAATATTATTCCTAAATTCATTTTCCCTTAGTGAAACACAACCAGAATACATAAAGTAAAGAAAATCTAAACCATAGGGATTATATGAAACTATATATATAAAATCTTAGTGTGGGTTTTAACATACTTCTTTGAATTATTAGTAGATTGAGCAGATAAAAACTTAGTGAAGATATAAATGGTTTGAAAAATACAAGTAAAAGCAAGATCTCCTCACCCAATAAATAGAGAAAATATATTCTATTCAAACACAAATACACAATAATAAAAAATTAGGCCATATATTAGGCCTATGAAATTGCAAATAGTTGTTGTCATAAAGATACTGTGAAAGTTGGAAGCTTTTTGTGGATCCCAGAAAAGATCATGTCCTTAGAGCTAATCCATTCCTGTGTATATAAACCTATTATAGGTGGGAACTATTGATTAAATTACTTTTGTTAAGCACCTTTGATTAGATTCTGCGACCCAGGGTTGATCTTAATCCTCTTACTGGAGTCCTTTATGAACAGAGGAGTAAAACCAGTGGACACACAGAAAAAAGCTGCAGAGACAGATAAATGTTGAGAGATTGAGAGAGAGATCCCAGGGGCCAGAGGGTGGAATTAGCAGAGCACAGAGGCACAGAAAGAGGCACTGAGAGGCTGAAAGAGAAGCGGCCCAGAGGAGAAAGGAAAGATGAGCCATATGCCTCATGGCTCAAATCTCAGTTCCTGGTAAAATCAGTCTGGAGAAGTTGGAGACTGGCAGAGCCACCAGTATGCAGGGCCATGTGCCCGATCACCCACAGCTGAGCTCCAAGAGAAAGCTTCTTTAGATGGTGCCACCATGTGCCTGATCACCCATAGCTGCAACTTGGTGAGACAGCATCTCTTGATGATGCCTTGATTTGGACACTTCCATGGCTTCAGAACTGTAAGCTTTTAGCCTAAGAAATTCCCGTTATAAAAGCCAACCATTTCTTGTATTATTGCTCCCAGGAGCTTTTAGCAAACTAAAACAGAACACAATAAAATTTTAAGTTTATAGCAATATCAATAAAATTCAAAATACACTTATGAATAACCTATGGGTCAAAAAGGAATCATCATGGAAATTAAAAGTGCTTAGAAGTGAATGATAATAAAAATACTACATAAAATACTAGTAAAATCCAGCAAAAACAGTTTGAGAAGGAAATTTATACCTCACATGCTTAGTTTTGAAAAGAAGAAAGAGAGAAAAGCCTAAAAGTTTGTTAGCTAATGTTCAATTAGTAGTTGTAGAAAGTACAGCAGAATATTCAGAAACAAAATAGGATTAAGGATAGATTACAGTGATAACCAAACTTAATGAAATAAAAAACTGACATTCAAGAGAAGCATCAACAAAACCAAAGTGGTTCTTTAAAAAGAGTAGTAAAATATTGTCCCTCAATGTGGGTGTTGAGGGTTGAATCATGCCCCCCCATGTTCAGATCTAACCCCGGGTCCTATGGGTGGAAATCCATTTGTAAATAGAACCTTTTAGGATGTTATTGAATAAGGTGCCCACATTGAATGAGGGTGGGCCCTAACCCAATTTGGCTGAAGTCCTCATAAGCAAAGGAAGTCAGACACTGAAGGAGAAGTCACAGGGAGCAGCCAGAAGATGGAAGTCAACAGAACCCAGAAGAGAAAGGAGAAGACAAGCCACGTGCATTGCTGTGTGATGCAAAGGCCAAGAAACCCCAAGAATCTCCAGAAGCCAGCCCCAAAACACCACAGTCTTCAGGGAGAAAGCATCACCTTGCTGAGACCTTGATTTTAGACTTTTCCTAGCCTCAAAACTGTGAGCCAACAAATTCTTGTTGTTTAAGCCAACCCTTGGGTGGTGTTTGTTTTGACAGTTAGAAACAATAGTTTTTAAGTACTGGAAAACGAGGTGCTACTATTGCAAATGTCTAGAAATGTGAATACTACTTTGGAACTGGGTAATAGGTAGAAGCTGAAAGAATTGTGAAGGCTCAAGATGAGTGACATCTGTAGAGAATGTTTGCATCATCTTAGAGAACACATAATTCGTTATGAGCAAAATATTGGTAAAAAAGTGGACTTCTGGCAATACCTTACAAGGAAATGATGAATGCATTATTGGAAATTGGAAGAAAGGTGATCCTTGTTACACAGCAGAAAAGAACTTGATGAAATTATGTTTGAAGCTGGATGGAATGAAGAACTTGAAAGTAATGAACTTGCATTTTTAGTCGATGATATTTCCAAGCTAAATTTGGAAGGTACAGCCTGGTTTCTCCTTACAGCTTACAGTAAAATGTGAGTGGAAACAGATAATTCCTTGAACTCTTAAGCGCAAAGAAACTAGCAATTGATGATCTGGAAAATACTCAGCCTACCCAGATAGTGTGCTCTGAGACTAGGGCCAGAAGTGGCTCTATTAGGGACCTCCCTGAGCTTCTGATAAGTGAGTCCCCAGAGGGCAGGGCTCCAAATGAAGGCTTAGCTTTGCTGAAGAGGGTGTGGCTGAACATGGGTCCCAGCAGCCATTTCAGTGGAAGCCAGGATTGGAAATGCAGTTGTCAGGGAAGGATCTGTGTACAGTTCTCCGTCTGATGGTTTGGACCTTCCCGGAACTTCACACAAAGGTGACAAGGGTTTTATGAAAATTGAATGAACAGAGCCATGCCTGAAAGGACAGAGCAGGCACAGTTGGAGGAGGAATGACCTCAAGGGCAGAGCCATGGAAGCAAGTGTGTGGGCCAAAATGATCCCCTTGGCCAAGGGAGGAGGCCCACCCAAGTTTATGGAAACGGTGGGGCCGCCCTGCACTTGGAGGGGGTTTGTCATCTGCCTCGGTGCTTGGAGGGGCAAGCCTTGTGTCCTGATGCTCAGGGAGAATGCTGGTACCCCGGTGCTTGGGGATGGCTGGGGCCTGTGCCTTGGGATAGGGAAGCCTGGCTGCCAGTCCGATGCTAGGAGAGGGTGGGGCCTAAGAGCACAGCAGCTGCGCAAGCACTTGGAAGAGTTGGAACTGCTGCTCCCTTGGACCTGGAGTGCAGAGCATCCAGCCGCAGTCAGCGCTCAGACCTCGAGTCTAACGGAGTTTGCCCTGCTGGGCAGACTTATTTCAGACCTGTGACACCTGATTTCCTTCCAATTTCTTCCTTCTGGAATTGGAATGTTTATCCTATTCATATACCATTATTGAATATTGGAGGCATGTAACTTGTCTTCTAGGTTTCACAGGTCCATCAGGCAGAGGAACTTTGCCCTCGGACGGACCACACCCATAGCCCATTTTGTTGAGACTTTGTACTCAGCATTGTTACTGAAATGACTTAAAGCTTTTTAGGATGTTGTGATGAAGTGGCTGCATTTTGTATGTGGGAAGAATATGTATTTTGAGGTGCCGGAGGGCGGCCTGTTGGGGATTGAATCACGTGCCCCACAAAAGCCATGGTCAAATCCCAACCCCTGATCCTGTGGGTGTGAACTCGTTTGTGAATAAGACCTTGGAAGATGCTATCAGTTAAAGCATCCAAACAGAATTAGGGTGGCCCTTAATCCAATGTGGCTGAAGTCCTTCTAAGCTAAGGATACAGGACGCGGAAGGAGAAGACAAGGGGAGCAGGAGGAAGCTGGAAGTCAATGAACCTGGAAGAGAAAGGAGAAGATGCTGCCACGTGCGTTGCCATGTTACAGAAAAGCCAAGCACCAAGGATCCCCAGCAGCCAGCCCCAGAGTGCCGATGTCTTCAGGGAGAAAGCTTCATCTTGCTGGTGCCTTGATTTTGGACTTCTCATAGCTTCAAAATTGTGAGCCAATAAATTCCTATTCCTTAAACCAACCCATTGCATGGCATTTGTTCTAGCAGCTAGAAAACTAACACAGTGAGTAAGTTCTAGAATTTCAAACAGACTTTAAATATCTCACTGACCTGGAGTCAGATAAGACATAGCTGCATATAATTATTCTTGCAGTTGGAAAATGGTCAGGACCATGCAAAAGACATGGAGCGAAAATAACAACAGATCCTTGGCAAGATCAGAAAAGATGCTTGACCTGATTTTGAAGGATGGGAAATGCTGAGACGGAGGGAAAGGACACTTGATATTGAATGTGTGCAGAAGGTGAAAGTATCCCAGGCGTCGGCTTTGGGCAGCCAGTAGAAAAATGGTCCTGTCGGCCAGGACAGGTGGACGAAGGAAAGGGTTCAGGGTGTGGACAGCTAGAGGGATGTATCACGGCCCACCAGGTTGAGAATCCCCTAAGAAAAGAAGTCTTTATTTTTAAAATGTTCTAACTTTGCCTCTGTTTTATGCACACCCACACACATACACACATAGATAACTGCATACGTACAGACAAATGCACATTATTTTAAAAAAACAAAGATACAAGACTTATAATTAAAAACAAAAGTTTCATGTCCCTTCTTTGATTCCTGCTCCCCAGATACAACTACTTCATTCTGATTTAATGCTATATTTCAAAATAGCATGCCTTAATCCTATAACTTGAATTTGGAGTGTGAGATATTATTTTTTCAAGGTGAGGATTCAGCATATGGACACAGCTTCTCATTCAAACACACTCACACTCCTTCCCTCTCCCACCCCTCCTCTCAGCATGGCCATATGTTGTGGTAGACTGTTGTTAAATATGTAAACCATCAGGACTATGCAATGGCATTCTTGACTGAAACGTACAATGCGTGATTGCATTTCCTTTGATGGACTTCTGTGTGTTTGTTTTCTTCCACGTTAATCCTTGTTTAATTTTTATCTTTTTAAAAATTTTTACTATGCCTAATACTCATAGATTCCAGAACTGCCCTATTGTGCCACCACAGTGGTGATTTCTTTGCTTCTTTCCTGGGACAGAATCACTGTTCATTGGAGCAACTTGATTTACTGACATCTTCCAAGAGCTTTCCCCAAGGTATATGGACAATATTTGATTCCAGTCTGCATGCATAAAACAAACAAATCAACTTTTATTTTTCTCTGACAAAGGAAGGAAAGTTTGACTGGGTATAAAATGTTAGGCAAGAAATGATTTCTCCCTTAAAATTTGAAGGTATTACCTATTTTCTAGTTTCCAATGATGCTTTTGAGACAGTTATTGCCATTTATGTACTCCACACTATAAATGTGACCTGATTTTACTTCTTGCTTCATTGAAATGTGTATTAGTCAGCCAAAGGGGTGCTGATGCAAAATACCAGAAATCTGTTGGCTTCTATGAAGGGTATTTATTTGGGGTAGAAGCCCACAGTTACCAGGCCATAAAACACGATTTACTTCCCTCACCAAAGTCTGTTGCCATGTGTTGGAGCAAGATGGCTGCCAATGGCTGCCAGGGTTCAGGCTTCCTGGGTTCCTCTCTTCCTGGGGCTCGTTTCTTTCCAGGCTCAGCTGCTCTGCTATCTCCACAAGGCCAGCTATAGACCATCAAGCAAATGGCTTGTCTCTCTTCCCAGGGCCTCTTCTGTGTCCAATTGAGCCTTCTCTCCTTCCTCACATGTCTGCTTCTCTTTGTGTTTATTTCCCAGGCTCCAGGATCAAAACTCCAAACTCTCTTATCTGCAGTGTGGTTTCTCTGTGAGTCCCCACCCACCAAGGGGGCAGGGACTCAACATCCCACTAACATGGCCCAATCAAAGCCTTAATCATGATTTAATCACGCCCAGAGGAATAGACAGTTTGCAAACATAATCCAATATCTATTTCTGGAATTCATAAACAATGTCAAACTGCCACAAAATGTCACAACAATGGGCCTGTGTGGGTCTTTTTGAGTAAATGGTGCTGACTAGTATGAGGATTCCTTCAGTTTACTTATTCAACACATATTTACTTCAGTTTCACCATGTGCCATGCACTGTTATGGATTTTGGGATATATCAGTGAACAAAACAGAGAAAGATTCTTGGACTGGAGACTCTTACTTTGAGGCAGGGGAAACAAAAGTAATAATAGATATAAGACATGTGTAAAGGACTTAGTAATTAGAAGGTGATGAATGCTTTGAAATAAAAGCAAAAGTAAGTGCCAATGCCAGGGACAGGAGTGTTAGAAAATTGAAATAGGAAATAGTAGGGTGAGGGAGAGAGAAGGACCAGGGCAAGAGATGTATAGGAATAGCAGGGAAATCAGTGGTGCAGAAGGAGAGTGAGAGAAAGAGAGGGTCGTAGGAGATAAGGGGACAAACCATAGGGACCTGATAGGCTACTGTGGGACTTCAGGTTTGACTATGAGCCAGAGAGGAATCTGTGCAGGTTTGGGGGCAGATAAGTGAGAATACAGAACCTGGGCTAACAGTATTACGCTGACTCCAGTGTTGAGGATTTCTGCATGGTGGGAGGCAAGGGTAGAAGCAGGAAGACCTGTTGGGAAGCTATTGTAGTATTGGATCAGATGACAGCAGCTCAGAAAAAAATGGTAGCAGTAGAGAAGAGAAATGGTTAGATTCAGACAACATCTTGGATTTCCTGTCATAGTGGATGTGGAGAGTGAGATAAAAAGAGCTATCAAAGATGACTGCAGGGTTTTCAATCTGAAGGGAGGAAGCTATCGTCAGTGAGATGGAGTAGACTGGAGGTGAAGCAGAGTTTTGAGGATAAGGTGAAGAGTTAAACTGCGTATAGTTTGAGTTTGAGAAAACTGTTAGGCATCCAGAGAATGCATCCAGCCTAGAGCTGGATGTATGGGCCTGGAATTAGGGTAACCAATTTCATCTGGAGATATAAATTTGGAGTCCTGAAAATATGGATGGTCTTCAAAATCTACAACTGGATGAGATTCCTAAAGGGAGTGAGTTTGGACAAGAGACACCACTCCAAGGACTGTTCCATGGTGCTTTCAAGGAGAAGAGAAGGTTAAAAAGGAACCATCAGAGACAGGGGAAGGGGAGAAAGAAAGGTGGACAAAAAATTCAAAATTCAAGAGGGAAATGATAGGGAGCTGGGCAGACATGGCATTTTAGAAGACTGCTACAAAGTCAAGTAATGTAATGCCTGAGAAGTCGCCATTGGTTTGGCGATAAGAAAATCACTGGTGACCAAATGCTGTATTGAAGTGGGAATAAGAGAACTGGAGACAAGTAACATAGATAATGATCTTTGTTGCAAAGGGGAGCAAAGAAATGAGGTGGCAGCTGGTGGGAAAAGTGGTCTCAAGAGAAGTTTCCATTTGGAAACTCATGGTCTTTGGTGCTGAAACTTTTCTTGAATTATATCTTTGCTAATTCCCTCCCTTCCACATGAATGTCTTTCTTTCTGAAACATATCATTTGGACATTTTACCTCTTGGACTTATCTGATATTCCTTCCACTGATTTTTATTTTCTTTCTCTCCTCTTCTCCATTTCTTTGTGATTCTAGTTGCTGAAAGATTTTCTCAGCATCCATTGAAAGCGTGTGTTCTACTCTGGCTCCCAGAGTATCCCTAGCAGGATCAAGCTCCAGTTGTCCATAGTGGTCACAGGCTTGACGACACACCCTCCCTTTCCATGACTCAGCGCCCCACTCCCCAGAGGTGTTTCCTTCACCTCTTACCTAAGCTACTTCAACTTGAGCCCTTGTCTCCATGGGAACCCAAACCAAGACACCATCTGCTGAATGACTTTCACTCAGCACGTCCTTTCCCACTTCTAAACTTGTGTTACCTGATCTCTTTGTTATGTGGGTTTAGGACGTTTGAAAAATCCCTTAGCTGAAATTTGAGAGGGTCAGGGCTAAATGTGCCATATTTATCCAGAAGACATTTCTTTCTTATGTCTTTTTTTATCTTGTTAACATATATACAATCTAAAATTTACCATTTGTACCAATTTCAAGAATACAATCAATGTTGCTAGTTTCATACAGCATGCTGGCCTCTCTCAATCACCATCGTATGTGCCTCACTTTGCCAAGTTGCCCCTTCGGGAAGGAAAGCATGCACGAAGAAATGCAAACTTGTAATTTCTCCCCTTCAAAGGGAAAAATGCAACCCTGACCTGACATCTGTGATTCTTCAAAATTTATTGGAGTCCAAAAGTAGGTCGTCACGCTTATAGACACTTAGCTTGGCCCAGGTAAGATGGTGCTGCGTCTTTGCAGGCAGCTGATCCCACCACTTAGGTGTGGGAAGAGGCTGTGCGCTTGCAGCTGCTGCCGTGTCCCCATCAGCCCTCTCATCCTTGAACCGCAAAGCCATCCTCATTAGCACTGAATGCAGAGCTGCCACCAGCAAGGTCACTCGTGGACTCCCGTTCCTTTATTGCCTGCATAGCAGCAAGAATGATGAGAAGACCGTCTTCCCAAATCAGGGTCTGGTGAGACCCGTGTGGCCCTGATGATGGCATCAGAACAGGCTAAATCGTTTTCATTAAAGTGCAGCCCATTACTGTAGATGAGAACGGAGCTCCACAGAGGGGGATTTCAGACCCACGTCTTGTTTCACTGAATTATGGAAAATTAACGTGCTTCCATCTTCATTTCCTAAAGGTAATAAGGCTCTTTCGCCTGGAGGGAAGAGCTCGCTCGATGAGGGCGCTGAGAGGAGTAAGGCGTATGCCTAATTTTGCTTTCAGCGCCAACTACAAAATAGCCGCTCATTAAAAGCAGAGAAAAGGAGATATTTATATACGAAATGAGTGCTTTGGATTTGATCCCTGGAGTGAAATGTCATAAATAGCTGTTAATTTGGGTCTGTTTACTAAAAATTTAATGCCTGCAGAAAATCTATTTGAATCATCACAAATGTGATAATGTCTGCTAGGAAGAAAGCGGGGAATGACAGCAGCTATTTGGGAGGGAACTTGAGTGTGCTGGGGCTGGTGCCTGCTGAGCAGCCTAGTGGATGAGGAGAGGCCCGGCTCCACGTCAGGCCTGCGTGGAGCCCCTTTTCCCAGCTCTAATACGGCTGTTGGTGCTGGGGGGCCTGAACGCCTTCTTAACTCTCTTGGTGAAAGGGGCCGATCACCGTGATGATTGTTCTATCATATGATCTTGTTGCACTCCTGATAAAACAAAAGACACTTGGTGGGACGAGAGGGAGGAAATACATGGAGCTGTGAGTGGTAGAGCCGCAGCACCTGCGGCTCAGGTAACAAAGTCCCTGGAGAACAGCACTGGGCTCCTGAGCAGAACAAGAGAGCAAAGGAGGCTTTTGTTTTCCAGACTATTCAAAGGCAGCCTCCGCCCCCACTCCTCCTCCTGCCCCTGCTGCAGCTCTTTGGGTATTTCAGGTGTGACAGTGTTTGGGTCGAAAGAGCAGAGAAAGTGAACCTAATTTTGTGCTTCTTTCAGCCACCCCAGCCCGTGGGGGTTCATTACAGCCGTTTGTGGACTGCTTGTGGTGAGAGCTCAGCACAGCGGGTCTCCCCTCCCACCACAGCCTGCAGGGGGTCAGGGCACCTCTTTGTTCCAGAAGAAGACAAGGGCATGCAGAAGTCGTAGTGGGTTTCCTAAGGCCACAGAGCCACCGAGGGGCCCAGCCAGGCCGGGAGGCTGCTCAGCTGGGCAGGGAAGCAGCAGCTTCCTTCCCGCCAGCACTGGGGGCACCAGTCTCCGCTTGTCTTCACGCCCAGGCCTTGCAGCCTAACTGAAGTCTCAGATCTCAGCACACCTCTGCCCACTCGTCCCATCTCGGTGCGAGTCCCTCTGCATTGAGGACGTCCCTGTTTCCGGGCATCCTTGGGGAAGCCCAGTGCCATCTCCAAGGCCACTGGTGGCTGCAGCTGGCTGCCTTGCAGTCACGCTTTCCAGGAATGGACCGTGATCCCATCCTGTCCCCTGAGCCTGCTCGAGATCCGATTCCCTTCAGCAATTGCTTTCCTTCTTGTTTCCATTCTCTTGTTGAGTGGACACGGAATCTTCTCTGCAGGGCTGGGCCTTTCTTCTGCCCTGTGGCCTTTGCTTTCTCCTTCTTAGGACTGTCCCGCGAGGGTCAACATGCTTCTCTCTCTCTTGTTGCTGAAGGAGTGAATGCTTGAAGGGATGGATGAACGAATGAGTGCTCAACAGAGTTGAGTCCACGGGGTAGGGCGGGCCAAAGCAGGCTCAGAGCAGCCTTAACCAACCAAGTCGGCCCCCTTAATTGTTCGAGGGGGGAGGAAGGAGAGCCCATCTGGGACGGGGGTCCCCAACGGTGCAGAGGCCAGCTCTGTGCAAACCCAATCGCAAGATGGAGGAGGGGGAGAGTGGGCTGCAGGCACGGGGCAAAGTGCGGCTGAGTTCACGTGAGGAGGAGGATGAGGACACTGGCCCCGGACTCCACTGGCTCAGTGCATTCCTGCGAAGGCAGGGTGTAGACGTACATATCTTTAAGAGTTAGGACTTCACGAAGTGGAAACCAAATCCACATATGCCTGGGGGAGCGGGAGAGGGCAGGGTCCAGTCAGGCGGCAGGAGAGCCAGTGGCCCTCATCTCAGCTGCAGGAAAGTGGTCCTTTGACCCTGAGGAATCCTAGTGGGCTTCATGGAGGAGGTGACATGTGACTGGGCCTTGAAGGTCTGAGCTGCATATTGCACACTGAGGGTGCCTTGGTACAGAAGGATCTGAAACTCGAGCAAGGTGTTCATTCTCATCCCGTCCTCACCCTGTCCTTTCGCCCACACCCCACACCCGGCCTTTGCTGCCTGCACATTCATCTATTTTTCCACGAACCCAAAAGGAAGGATAGTGGCAATTAATATTTTTATGCAAATGTTTTGTGCCTCAGGGCATACCCTTGCTGTGATTTATGAACAATGATTAAAAATAACTCAGTTAATGTAATCTAACATGAACAAATATGAGAAGACAAGATTAAATTAAATTTCTTCCCTCTGGAAACAGGACTTTGAAGGTCACCACCTTCTTGGAAATTCAAGTGGTTTCCTCCAGTGGCGTTCAGGTTTCAGGCCCTACAAGGAAATTCTAAGAGAGGCAACTGCATTCGATATGCTGTCCTGAAATGAAGTCTGTGTGCCTGGTTGACCTTGAGTCACCCCTGGAGGACGCCGAGTTTCCTCTCTGCCCACAGAGTCAAGGCTGCGAATGGGGAAAGCTGGTAAATTTACATAAAACAATTTTCTCCCCTGAGCCGGTGGCCTCTTGCAAGGTAGGGAATTCCATCGGCCGTGTCCGGAGGAATGGGCCGAATAATCAGAGATGGACCCACCTCGAGGCCTTCCTCCTGCGGGCACACTCCTAAGTTTCCAGCCACAAGCCCCAGCACAGAACCTGCCAGAGTCACAAAAGATCAAGCGTCGAGGACGCTCCAGCTTACGAGTCACAGAGCCGTGGCTCAGAACGAGGTTTCCTAACTTTGCAGGCCGGGGGCCTCATTTTCCATTTGGTCCATCGATGTGATTGCGTAACAGGGGAAGGAGGCCTGAGTGGGAAAAGCATGAAGGAGGGAGAAGGGCACGTGCTTTGCCCAAGGAAGTAATTCTTAGACTGGCACTGAGAGCTGGCATACGGCAGACATCATATGATGAAGCTATTTAAACATTTATTTGCCACCTGGAACCGTGCAAAGTCGTCCAGACGTCTTAGGCCGGCAGCTGCTGCCCCCACAGGTGAAGATGCTGCACACCCGTGCGGCGGCGCTCCCTGGCCCCGGGGACTCAGACAGGCGCTCACCCTGACGTCACGCTCGGAGCCGGCGTGGAAAGGTGGCCAGCCCCCATCTGGGAGGCGAAGGACCTGCTCGCAGGTGGCATCAGTGTTTCACGGCCCCGGGTCTCCTCGGCCTCCTTCCTGGGAGGGTCTGACCTCCAGGCTCTCATCTTACGCTGGCGACAGTGATTTCCAGAGCACGGGCCCAGCCCCCAGGGTCCCGGGCAGGTGGGAGGGATCATGTGTCATCCTGTGGGTTGGCGTGGTTGGGGGGCTCATCACAAACCTCAGAGACTCCAACAGCTGTCATTTCCTCATGGCGATACCCACCCATCCATCTGTCCAGCCACCCGTGTATCTGTGCACTCTCCGTTCAACCACTTTCCACACTGCGTCTGTGAGGAGCGGGGGCCCTGGGCTGCCTGTTTGTCTGGGACCCTCTAGGCTGCTGGCTGGCTTGGAGGCAAGGAGGGAAATATCCATTGTTCGAGGGTCTGCTTTGCACAGACAACATGTCAACATTCTTGTTTAGTATTCTTCATGACTCTGAATGACTCTGATCTGTGCATTTGTTCATGCATGCATTCATTCAACAAATACTGCGCCAGCACCCGCTTTGTTCCCAGCCTCCTTCTAGGACAGGGCTCTTAACCTTTTTTGTTCCACGGACCCCCTTGCCAGACAGGTGAAAACCGCGGACCCCTTACCAAGCCCACACTGTACTGTGTATTATCTAATAAATACATCACACCTGCACCAACACAGCCCCACTGGAATGATGTTTTTCTGAATCTCAATTCAAACTCACGGACCCCTTGTTAAAAGCCCCAGTTCTAGGTGCTGGAGAAGCAGCGTCATGTCCTACTGATGACAATTTTAACCTTGTCGTGTTTACACTATAACTGAAAACTAATTAAGTATCAAGTAATTTCTGATAGGCACTGTCTCAAATATAAAAGAATAACATATTTCATCCATTCTAGGATGCATCTTATTCACATTTTAATGCCTCAGAATCTGGACCTCTTCATCGTTCCCGTTGGGCGGATGGCGGCCTTAGGGTCAGGGCATTGCCGGGAAGCACGTGCTGCAGCTTGCAGAATGGGCGCGGTGGCTGGAAAGAAATCCTGGACACCAGCGTGGAGCACTCCCGTAAGGAAAGCTATGCAAATGTTCTTGATGGCACAGAGGACAATGTTGTGTGAAAAAAGATAAATGCAAGCAATTGTCAATCAAAAAGTTCCAGGGAATCTTGCTGCCGCGTGAAGAAGTGTTAATTCTGTGGAGGCAGAACGAGGCCTCCTCCAGAGGTCCATGTCCTGATCCCCAGACCCCGTGGCTGCGTTACCCTCTACATGACAAAAAGGAAGTGAGGGCTCAGATGAAACCAAGGTCGCCAATCATATGACCTTGAGGTGGGAAGACCTTCTGGGCTGGCTGGGTGGCCCAGGCTAATCACAAGGGTCCTTAAAAGGGCAAGAGGGAGGTCAAAATGCCAGAGAACGTGGAAGATGCTGTTCTGTGCCTTTGGAAGTGGAGGAGGGGCCATGAGCCAACAAATGCAGGCAGCCTGTGGGAGCTGGAAAAGGCAGCGGAAAGGATTCTCTCCTCGACCCCTGGGTCTTAGCCTGGTGAGACCCAGACCAGAACATAAAATTAATTCTTGTTGTTTTAAGGTACTCGATTAGCAATGATTTGTTATAACATTAATAGGAAATGGGCACATTACCGAATTTCTTACGCTTCCATTTTTCTTCTGTACACAAAAGTGATACAGTATAAAAATCACAACTACTACAGTTTCCCTAAGTGCTAGAGCAACATTGCATATAAGATTAAATGGGAAATTTTTTTCTTTCTAATGATACATGAATTATCAATGACAACTGATGACGTTTTAGATCCAATGGACACGTTAACAAACCAGGCAATGTAGTTATTTTTATACTTATTTTTCAGACGTGGAAAGAAGGTAAGGAAGGGCCCAAGAGCCCATCCTTTGGCTGCCTCCAAAGCTCATGTCCACTGGAAGCAGCCTCTGGCCCGAGAGCCCAAGCCCATGCCCAGCAGGAAGGTATTGGGCTTGAGGCGCAGGCATCTGGGGGGCATTTGGAGTCTAAGCCACACGATCCACGGGACGCAGGGCCCGTTCTCTCGCCCAGCCCTAAGAGGAGGCCCGTGCTGCCCAGCTGCGCTCCTGAGGTCGGCCTGGTGTCCTGGCCTCCTGAGCAGGGCGCGGGGCCAGCTGTGACTTTGAGAGGTCAGATGGATGTGCCTGTCTCCCAGTGACCTGGAAAAATGAAAACCTTCATTGCTCATGGCCCTCGGCTGGATTGCTGCACCTGTTTTATTTTTTCTACGAGAGCCAGTTGCCAAGTGCAAGTTTGCAGTTGCAATTCAGCGGCAATGACCCCCCGGAAAATAACTCTCACAAAAATGTCACTTAGGAATCTTTATGACTTGAGCTGTTCATCCGTCTTGCCAACAGGTCAGCTCTTGGCTACCTGTGAAAAGGATTTTTCAGAAAACCCTCTCGAATAAATCACTAATTCTCTTTTTCTCAGAACTTGAAAGAACAAAACTTTATGAACTTGAAAGGTAAAAGAAGGAGGAAGCAGTGGTTTTAAGGTCTCGGTTTGCACAATAGGCATTCACACGCCCTCCTCCCTCCCTGTCAGATGCCCCTCTTCACACCGCTAACAACCCTGAGGTGCTGTCAGCAATTCTCTTTCTGGATCCTTCTGTCATGAAAGTCACTGCTAGCACAGTGTATGGGCTGCCTGTTTAAAAGCGGGAGAGAGCTGAGCGGCAGGGCTCACCCTGACCCACCCGGCATGAGCCTGCGCTCACCCCAGACCCCCCTTCCAGGGGGCTTTCTGTGACAGTCCACAAGAGCTTGCCAGGGGCCTCCTGGTCTCCCCCAAGACCTGCACCCAGAGCAGGGAGGCAGAGGCCGTCGGCCCTTTCCTGCCTCTCTGCTTCCTCCAAGGGGACCAGCAGGTGCCCTGGCAGCCCATTGCCCTTGGCAGGGGTTTTGGTTTGTCTCCTGTAAAGGAGTGACTTAGAAGAGGAGGAAATAACGGGCAGGAGGCAGCCTGAAGCCTGGCCCTCCCTGAGGCTGGGCAGCTTTGCACAAACCACCGGCCCTTCTGAGGCTCCGACCCCTCGTCTGTGAAAGGAAGATGAGAGTGGCCACCTTCCAGTCCTCGCAAGATGCAACTCCCTCCTGACCATCCCATCACTGGCCTGGTCTGCTCGCACGTGTGGACCTGGGATTCTCGCTCACATAGTAATCCCACGATGGGTGGATTGTCAAAGTTAACATGGACAGATGGCCAGGAAGGACCTAGATGGACGTGTGTGCTCTTGGAAGGTGGCAAACAGAAAAGAGAAGGCCCCAGCCCTGGCATTGCCCAGGCTGCAATAGCCACTGGAGTATCCTGCGGTGGGGAGTCAGGGCAGACAAGCACATGGGCGTGGATGTCTGCCCCGGGCGGGGCTCTGGGGTTGCCACAGGGGGTAGGGACCCCCAGCAGAGATGCCACCAAATCCACCATGAGAACTCTCTTTCCAAACACGTGCTCCTTCCACATTCCTATCCAGGGGCCCCGCGCTGTGGAGCGATGCGTTTCAGATCGGGGATTTGGTCAGAGAAATGGCTCTTCTTGAGAACACACATGGTGGCATAAAGAAAAGGCCAGGAATTGGGGACCTGGGTCTCTCCACGCTGCCTCTGACCTGGTATGTGGTGCCTCATCTGTAACGAGGACAGCCAGAGCTGCCTCTTGGCACCAAAGACCTCGCATGTCAGGAGCAGGGGCTGTATGGTGCCGGTGAGGGTGGGCACAGGATGGTGGCAGATGCAGGAGCAGCAGTGGCCGGGAGGGTCAGGAGGCTGGGCAGGGTTTGCCTGGCTGTTCCAAAGCGATGCAGAAGGGAGGGAAATAGAAGCGAGCTTTCTTCCTGAAGCAATTCCCAGTGGCATCTTCCCGGCCTTGTCCCGTAGGACTGTGCCTTTGTGGAGCACTCATCACCCACTCTACCTCACCAGGACGTAGAGGGCGTGGAGCGCGTCATCAGTTGCTTGTGTGAATGGGCTGCATCCAGAACCCTATGTCAACAGCTCAGCACTTGGTCTGAGGTTGAGCTCAGAGAGAGCGGCCGTGGATTCCATGAAGGAGCTGCAGGAAGAAAGTACTGGGTGGACATGGAAGGTCCAGGAAAGAGCCACTGCCTGAAGGACAGCCCTTTCCTTCTAAGGAAGGGTGGGCAGTGGAGGGTGTGCTCCAGTTCCAGAGACGCTGAAGCATTCATCATCCCAGAGACAGGAAGAGACAGCCCAGCGTTTTTCCACTGTGGCAAGGGACAGAAGGATCTAGAACAGAGAAAGGTGACGGCTGCTGCAGGGGGAAGTCAGTGATATGCCCTAAACCAGAGGGAAAAGAAGAAGCGAAAGCACAGAGGGCAAACAGACATCCAGAGGAGTGGGCCACTGGCACGATGCAGAAACAGTGACAAACCCCCTGCCCAGTTATTATGTGAGCAGTGCTGTAATGATACCCAAAGCCAGTGGACTATGGTGACACACTGAGGCCCCAGCAGTTAGTTCATAGGACACGTCTGGAAACAGTTTGGCAGGAAGTATGAAGGGCTATAATGAGACAGGATTATTAGGCCTGAGATTCCTTAATGAGATTGTCACCTGCTCAGGTCACCAGCTAGAACCAGAGGAGGGATTTGAGCCCAATTCTCAGACACGCCGAAGCCTGAGCCGGAAGGGCTGTGGGGATGGGTCCCATGAACCTTGGACAAAGAAGAAAGTGGTCCAAGCCCGAGAGACTCTCGAACCTGCGTGGGGGCCAAGGAGCCTTGGACGGTGGAGGCAGAGAGCCACCCAGCCATCGTGGGACTCCCAAGGACTGGCCACTGGGAGGCAGGAAGGCAGCTGTGCCGAGCCAGCTCCATGCCCGGCCTGAAAGCGAAAAGGGAGCTAAGGGTCTTGGAATGCCTGTCCAGGGGAAGCCAGCTGGGAAGGAGGGAGCAGAGCTGGGAGAGAAAGGCCTGGAGGAGACAAAGCTGGTGAAGGAAAAGGGGATGCAGAGGACTTGGTACGAGGAAAGAGCAAGTAGTCGAGGCCCCTCATCGGGCATCCCGTGGAGAAAGGGAATGAAGGGGGGAGACTGGAGAAACGAGGGAAGCGGAAGCGCTCGGGGACCTTCTCCAGGTCAACCACAAGAAGCACGAAGTCTGAAGCAGGAAAGGCCGGGGTCTCGGGGTGCATTCATCCCAGCAGAGGCTGCCACGCTCTGCAGTCAGAGAGAACCAATTGACTGCGCCTCAGCTTTGTGACCTCGGACCAGGAAACATTATTTCTTTGAGACTTTTTTGTCTTTTGTGAACATATGGATGATAACAATAAACATAAAAATGAAACTATGTGACGTACCTCTGCAGATGCCTTCATTTATTCATTCGCCCATTCATTCATTCATTCAAGAAACATTTCTCAAGCTCTTCACTCGTGCTTGGCCCTCGGCTGTGCCCGGCTGTGAAAGCCTCGTTTCCTCAATGGCACCAGCACAAGCCCCGACACCTGCAAAGTGCCTCCTGCTCACTTCCCGGCAATTTCATCTTGAGGATCATTTGGAGCCAGGAATATGTAGAGCTGTGACTTCATAATTTGAGATTTATGTATCATTAAGTTCCATGAGTACATGGTAATAAATAGATGCTAAGCACCCGAGCTCCCACTCTGCTGGGGCAGAGGCGATGAGAGCAGAGGGCTGACGGCGGGAGCAGCTGGCTTCCAGGCTCGGTGCTCGCAGAGCCCCGGGAAGACGGTGGAAATGCTGGAGAATGGGGCTGCGGCTGTCCACAGGGCTGCTGAGACACGTGGCTATGCACCGACACACAGCACGAATCCCAAATGCCCAGGGTCAGTTAAGGAATGGAATTCCCTGTGCTCAGTCTCGCCCAGAAATCGGGCCAGTGAGTACCAGGTGGCTGAGCCTCTCGCTCCTGAGCTAGCCCCAGCAGAAGACGCGCTGTTATCAGGACTCACTCGGTGGCAAGCAACAGGCGCGCACCTTGAGGTTGGTTTGTAAAACATCAAGTCAGTTCATTAGACACTATCTAGAGGAAATAAATAAGGCCCAGGATTATAGGTGCCAAGATGACCCCAGGTACCTTAGAGCCTGCAAGTAACAACTGATCTATTTTTTCAGTTCCCTCTTTTTTGATGTGTACTGTTACAAACAGATAGGAAAATATAGAGAATAAGAAATATCTTTGTCTCCACCACTCAGTTTTCTCACAGCATACTATTTGCTCTATTTGGTTTAGATATTTTTCTTTTAGAAAGTAAGTTAATGAGAGAGTCGAACTGCATTTTTATTGCAGAGTAGTATTCCGTGCCATGGGTGTGAATTTGTTTAACTGTTTACCCATCGATGGACCCATTGTGGGATGTTTTGAGTTTGGGACCACTGTGAATAAAGCTTCTATGAAGATTCATGTACAGGTTTTTGTGTGAATATGATTTTCATTTCTCTGGAATAAATGCCTCTGAATGCAATTGCTAAGTCCTATAGCAACTGAGCTGTCTTCCAGAACGGCTGTATCATTTTACATTCCCACCAGCAATGTGTGGGGGAGCCAGTTCCCCTGCATTCTTGCCTGAATTTTGTCTTGTCACTATTTTTTCCTTTAGCCAATCTAATAAGAATGTATTGATACTTCATTGCAGTTTTAATTTGCATTTTTCTAATGACTACTTATGTTGAACATTTTTTCACATGCTTAATTGTCATCTCTAGATCTTCTATAGTAAAATGTTTCTTCGTGTCTTTTGCCCATTTTCTAATTGCATAGCTTTTTTTTTTACCATTGAGTTTTGAGGGTTCTGTATAAATTTCTTTTTTAGATATGTACCATGCAAATATTTTCTCCCAGTTTGTAGCTTGTCTTTTCATCTTCTTTTGCAAGGTAAAATGAATTGTAAATAAAAACTGATGAGGACCACTTTGTAAAGTTTTGCTTTCATGCATCATGATTTTGGTGTTAAGTAAAAAAACGTTTTGTCTCGTCCTAGACCCTGAATAGTTCCTCCCATGTTGTTTTTCCCCCACTAGAAGTTTTATAGATGTACGTTTTACAGAGCAGTCTGTGAACCATTTCGAGTTACTCATTGGAATAAGGTTTGAGATTTAGGTCAAGGTTCTTTCTTCTTTCTTTTCTTTTTTTTTTTTTTTGCCTGTCAGTGTCACAATTGCTCCAGCACCATTTGTTGGAAAGGCCAGCATGCCTAGTTTCTTTGGCACCTTTGTCTATTTCTATCAACATTTTATCACTTTGAGGGAAGTATGGACACTTTACTTCCGTTTAGGTACCTTTATGTTCACCACTTTTAAATGTCATTGTCTTGAGTTTCAGATGTCATTTTTGTTTAATATTCAAATGCGATTTATAAAGTCAAAAGGAGAAGGATAGTGCACTGTATGTTCCTATATCCTTGCTCTTTCCATTGTGTCTTTCTTCCTCTCTGATGCCTCAAGATTTCTTTTATCATTTCCTTTCTGTTTGAAGAATTTCCTTTATCCAATCTTTAAAAGTAGGTCTCCTAGCAACAAATTCTTTTCGTTTTCCATCATCTGAGAATGTCTTCATTTCACTTTGCATTCCTAAAGGCTAGTTTCCCGGATGGAGAACTGTGGGTGGTGGTCTTCTCTTTCAGCACGTACATCTTCTGCTCTCCCTGGTTTAAGACGGGAAATCCACTCCATTCCTTTCAGTGTGCACCTGGGGGTAACGTGTTGTTTCTCTTTTCTTCCTTTCAAGACTTTTTCTTCATCTTTAGTTTCCAGAAGCTTAAATAGGACATACCCAGCTTGGATTTCCATGGGTTTATCTTACTAAGTTTCACTCAGGTTCCTGAATCTGTAGGTTTGTGTCTCTCACCATATTGGGGATTACTCAGCAATTATTTCTGAAAGCACTCTTGGCCCCTTGCTTTCTCTCCTCTCCTGGGATCCTGATGACATGAATGTTGGATGTTGGTTATTGTCCCACAGGTCCCTGAGACTTTGTTCAGTTTGTTCAGTCTGCTGGCCGTGTCCTGTTCAGATTAGGCAAACTCTTTTGAATCATCCTCATGCTCACTGGTTCTATCCTTTATCATCTCCGCACTACTATGGAGCTCATGTAGCTAGTTTGTTTGTTTGTTTGTTTGTTTTTTAATTATATTATGTAATTTTTAGTTCTATAATTTCTATCTGGTTCTTTTTGGCAACTTCTGTTTCTTTGCTGAGATTTGCCTTTTTCCCCCCATTTGTTTCAAGACAATTTGTAATTGCTTGTTGAAGCATTTTCATGATGGCTACTTTACAATCTTGTCAGATAATTCCTACATCTGATTCATCTCCATGTCAGCATCTGATAATTGTCTTTTATTGTTCAAATTGTGATTTTTTTCCTGATTCTTGGTATGAAGCCTGGACATTTGGCCTATTACGTTAGGAGACTCTGGGTCCTATTGGCATCTTTTAACTGCTTAGGGTTAGTATGCCAGTTCTGGCTTACTCTGTGGCCTGTGAGCCCAGCGTGGCTAATTTCCAGGGTCTTTGCAGTGCGTTTTGGTTGGTTTGGCTTTTCTGGTGCTGCTGGGGCTCCCTCTGTCTCTGTCAGGGAGGGGGCAGAAGAGGTTTCTCTGGACCTGCCACCCCATGTCTCTCAATGTGGGAGGGGGTCTCAGGCCTGCGGGCTTCCCTGGCCAGGCACTTGTGGAATTCCCCCTGCTACCTCCCCTTCCCCAGGCTCCCCTGTGTCACTAGATGGGGGTGGGGGGGGAAGTCTCAGACTTGTGAGGACAAAGAGGATTCCCTGGCTGGGCCATTCATTTTAGAGGGATCCCTCTGGCTGCTGTCTCCCATTCACCCCAGTATCTCTTGCTGGGGGAGCCAAATCTCAGGCCAAACAGGGAAGGAGACTGCCAACACTGGCTACTTATTTTAGCAAACCTTCTAACTGATCCCACTTGCCAGCAGTGCCAGGCCACCTGGTGTTGTGGGAGAGACTCCTGCTTGGTTCAGGGGAGAAATGAGCCTGCCTTGGCTGCCTTCTGTTGCTAGGTTGGGGGACAGGTCCCAGAGATGAAGACTTGGACAGATCTGCTTGAGGAGACACATTCAACCTATATCACCACAGCACTTGGAACATTCTAGTGCTTTCCCATCACACTTAGAGCAGACGTCAAATTCCACAAGTCTGGGTCTCTTTCTTCTGTTGGGTGGGGAGACCTAAGACACCTGCCTTGTGTTGTTCCTGCAGCCCCGGGGCTCCTAACATCCTCTTACCACCCCTCAGCGGTCTCTGGCTGCCTCTTGCATTATTTCCAGGGTCTAGAGTTGTACTTAGCGAGAGGCACCATCTTGCCCATATCAGAAGTTCTCAGCATCTTATTGTCGGCCTGTCTCCTCTCTCAGATGTCTACTCTGTTGAGACTTCTCAAAGCCCACTCCATCTTCTCCCCTTTTTCTCTAGCCACACTTTCTCCATGGGGCCCTTGCTTAGACCCATTTCTACTCAAATTTCTACCTGCAGCTGGAGCCTCTGGACTTGTATGTCCAACCAACTGCTTACGCAACATTTCTAGTTGGATGCTTCATATGCATCACAAGCTCACCTGGCAAAACAGGGCCACTCATGTTTCTTCCTAGATCCTTGACACTTCCAGCTTTCTCCACCTGAGAAAATGGTAGACTATCCTCCCAGAAACCAGGGAGTGTTTTACTTTGCATCCCACATATAACTCATCAGTAAGTCCCATCACCTCTTTGTTCATCTTCAACACTATGACCCTTCGAGCCAAAGTTGTCTTGTGCCCAAATCACTAGCACAACTTCCTCTCTGGTTTTCCATGCTTCTCCTCTACAGCAGCCAGTGGGAACTTTTGGAAGTATAAGCCAACCTATATATTTAGTTTCCAAGGGCTCTTGTAGCAAAGTACCACAAACTGTGTGACATCAACAGCAGAAATCCATTGCCTCACAGTTTTGCAGGCCAGAAGTCTGAAATCAAGATGTTGGCAGGCTCTGGGGAGGATCCTTCCTTGCCTCTTCCAGCTTCTGGTGGCTTGTGGCTGCATCCCTCTAATCTCTCCCTCCATCTTTTATTTTATTATTACTATTATTATTTTATTTATTTATTTATTTATTTTCTATGTGCCAGGGCCCGGGATTGAACCCGGGACCTCGCATGTGGGAAGCTGGCACTCAACCACTGAGCCACATCGGCTCCTGAGTTGGTTTTTTTGTTTGTTTTGCTTCTTGTTCATTTTTGTTTTTTCAGGAGGCACCAGGGATCAAACCCAGGGCCTCCCATGTGAGAGGCGGGCACTCAACTACTTAAGCCACATCCACTCCCATCTGCCTCCATCTTTACGCACCCTTCTTCCCTCTGGGTCTGTGGGTGTCCGAGTCCAAATTTCTCTTCTATAATGACACCAGTCATATTGGATTAAGCCCACCCAATTCAGTTTGACCTCATCTTAATGAATTACATCTCCAAAGACATTCATAGGCACCAGAGATGAGGACTTGGATGGATCTGCTTAAGGGGACACAATTCAACCTATACCACCACAGAAAGAACATTCTAGTGCTTTCCCATTACACCTAGAACAGAAGTCAAATTCCATAAGACTCCATAAATTGGGCCATCTCCTCCAAGGCTAAACCCAGCTCCTTTTTTCTCTCATCCACAACATACTGCCATGTTGTCATATTTCCAGCCCCAGAACTCACAAAATGAATACCCAGTACAGAGCGTTGCTTCCCATACTTTGTATCTGGAATGTTCTTCAGGATCTCCACGTGGCTGCCTCCTTCTCATTTAGGTCTCAACCAACCGTGACCCTCGTGGAGAGGTCTCCTGAAGAGTCAGGCTGCTTCAGCATCTCCTTCTCCATTCTCAGGAACATTATCTTTCTCACAGCATGATAAGTACTTGACAACCACTTATTTACTTGTTTATTCAAGATGTCTGTTATCTGTCTCCCCTCTCAAAATCCATGCTCTTGTGAAAACAAGGACCGTCTGCACTGTGCACCCCTGTACCCTCGGAACCCATAGACTGTCTTGCACAGCAGAGAAGCATGATGCGTCTTTGATGGGCAAGTGAATCTAGTGAGATCAGCGGGAACCAGGCTGAAGGCATAAGGTTGCCAAGTGGGCATTTGAGCAGAGTCAGCGGGATCCTTGCTGCTTTGCTGCTGCTGGGTTTTCCCTTAGCTCTACCTGAGCCTTTCCTCCAGCCGTGGGGCAAAGAGCGACCAGAACCCTGGTGAGCAGAGGAGCACGGCTGGGGCTGGAGGGGAAGTTGAGGCTCTGAAGCACTGACTTTGCTCGTGTCTATACCAGCACCCAGATTTCTGGAGACCCAACCCCAAGCTGCCCCTGTGTCTCCACCCGTGCTTCTAAATTGACCCAAATGAGCCCAGATCTGGTAGAGATGGGATTCAGTATGTGACCTGTTTTGCTTCTCCACCAACTTTCCAATGCCCGACCAGTCCAGGGTCTCTATGTTTATTGTGGAGAGAGGAGGAAAAGAAGGCAGGAGGGGGAAAGCTAGGAAAGAGGTGGAAAGCGAAGCAGGAAGGGAGGGAGACAAGCCTGCAGGGGAGGTGGAGGGGAAGAATCTAATAAGCAGAGAGAGGCAGAAGCAAGCGGGATGCGAGACATAAAATTGAGAAATAATTCTTAAATTGGATGCCTGGCTCTGGCATAGATTTTATAGCATATTATGAGATTCTAATGCAAAACACTGCCTCTGTTTTTTATTTATGCAGAAAAATGACTGGGAGATCAGTCTGGAGATTCATGAATTTGAACTATACCAGATCTAGTGGTAGTGATTTTCTTTTTAACCTCCGCCTCTCTACTTTTCAGTGTGAGCAGCTCTCAATAGGGAAATAATCTTCCCTTTGATTTCAAATGGTGCCTTAGTCTTCGGAATCCTTGGGGCTGTGCCGGGAAGTTGGAAAGCATTCATTCAAGAACCTGGCCTGGTAGATATGGATTTATAGACACAATGTCTATAGATAAAGAGGCTCTGGACCCAGAAGGACCATGAAGCAATTTCACTGCAAAACATGGTCTTTTTTATTAGCTTCATCCATTCATTCATGAGCTACAGTATCACCACCGTGCAAAGACCCAGCCATCCATTCCCTCATTCATTCCGGGGGCAGGTGCTGAATATCCATTGTGTGGAGAGGGACATGCACGGTAGTGCAGAGGACAGCGGGGAAACGGAAGCTTGCCTGCTCCTAGGAAAGACTGAAAACAGATTGCAGCAAGGGACGAACATCGCCCTGCTACGTGACCTCTCAAGTGTAAAATAAGGGAGGCACCAAATGTCTATGCCAGTCTGTGGAAGCATGGCTGTGGAGTTAAGTTGTGAAACTTTCCCAGATGATACCTCTTTTCAGGTCTGATTTCCCCATTACCTGGCAAAAATATTTGCCGCACAGCTGGGAGAAAACTATTTTATTCACTAATTTAATCAATTTTAGCATTACAATAAATTATTTCTTTTTTTGATGTTGCATAAAATTTCAAACACACCTAAAAATAGAGAGGTTTTATTTTTCATATTTGCTTCATCTATTCATTTTTTACCTTTTTCTTTTTTTTTAATCTGTTTTATTCAAATGCCAGACATTATACCTGCATACATTTCATTCCTGCATACATCAGCGTATTTCTCTCTAAAAAAAAAAAAATGAGCATTTTCATTTTTATATCCAAAATGATATCCCACCTAACAAAACCAACAATAATTTCTTACATCTATCCAATACCCAGTCCACAGTTGAATACCCCTAGCTGCACGTGAGTGTCTTGGTACGGTTGGTTTGCCTGGGTCAGAATCCACGTAAGGCTGATGATGCTTTGGGATGTGAGGCCTGTTGAGTGTCTTTATTGTTCAGCAGCTCCTGTCCCCATTTTATTTCGTGCATTAACTTGTTCCAGAAATCCGATCAGTCATTCTGTAGAATGCCAGTTCCATGAGATGTATCTGTGTGCTGTCATAAAAGTTGAGCTTCTTTTCTCGGTTTTTGTCTGTGGAAGGTGGAGGCTTTATGAGCTCCAGATGCAATGTTTTTGGCAGGAACGTTTTGTAAGTAGAACCTGAAGAACCATGCTGAATCCCACCAGGGGACACACCTTATTGGGACCCTACCTTTAGGGATGCTAAGACGGATAAGTGATTTTAAGTGGGGGCAACTTGAACTCACCATTCTCAAGTTTTCTATCATTCATCTAATGGCTCATCTGTCAGTAATCATAGCCTCAATCCATTAAGTCCTTTGTGGCTACAAAACAATGCATTTTAATTCTCTAATTCCTTCAACACTTAAAAACTTATGATTTTTAATAAATACAATGAAAAGAGACCCTTACATATACTCAGTGGTTATCTCTGTAAGTTAATTTCATTTCATGTGCAATGGAGGGAGGGGGCTGGCCCCTTCCATGTTATTTAAAAGTATGGCGGTCAAGTTATTTCATCTCCAACAGCATTTATGGAGAGCTGGCTGTGTGTAGGGCCATGTGGCAGTGCCTGGAGCTGCTTTCTGCCTTCAAGGAGCTTGCAGTCAGGAGAGGACAAGGAGCCCATACCATCCCAGTGTGCTGCACATCTAATAACGGAGCTACCTAGGAGGAAGAGCATATGCTCAAACATGCCTCTGTGGGACAGGGACGACTGCAGAAAGCTTGGGGCATGGAAGTGGACCCTGGAAGGATGAGCTGTGCTTCCTAATGAGAGTGGGCTGGAGGGCAGAGCCCTCCTGGAAGCAGGTTGTCAGTGTGGGAATGGTCAGCATTGTTGGGGAAGTCTAAGTGGTCTGGAGAGGACAGAACACGGTAGAGCAGCCTTATAATTTATCACCCAAACAGGACCCACTTGAAGCTGAAAGGGGCAGAATTCAGGATTATCTGAGGCAGACCCTAAACATGTGTCTCCAAGTGGGGTGAGGTGGAAAACACTTTCAAATATCCATTGTAATTCCTGCTTAGAACCAAGGTTTTATTAAATAGTTTACTGCTTAATTTCCAAACATTTGGAGATTTTATAGACATATTTTTGTTGAATCCTGCTTAATTCTACTATGGACAGAGATTACATAATGTAATTTTTTAATCCCTTGAAAATCGTTGAGATTTGCTCCATAATCTAACAGGGCTGTCCAACAGAAGGTTCTGTAGGGAAAGAATTGCTTTTCTGTGTTGTTCAATATTGCAGGCAGGCATGCATAGCTATTGAGCACAAGAAGTGTGGCCAGCACAACTAAGAACGATTTTAATTTAATTTCAATTAATTAAATTTTAATTGGACAGTGCAGGTCTAGAAAACGGTGTGTTTTTCTGAAAGCTCCGCATGTGCATTAAAGAATGTGTACTGTGCTACTACGGGTGCGTTAGTCTAAGTTTATAGTATTTAGGCTACATTTGCTCATCTTGTTCACAGCCTCTCTACCCTTCCTGCCAATACTGTCTGTTTTTTCTTTAATGACTAAGAGAGGCCTGGAAAGCTGTGCTTCTGGATGAATCTGGTCCTTCTTTTAGTTCTGTAAACTTTTGGGTTACATATTTTAAGGCTTTATATTAGGTAGATTGTTACATTATTTAGGACTGTGGTATCTATCTGTTGGATTGGTTGTCTGATCTTTCTGAAAGGTCCCTTTTCATCAATGTCGCTTACTGCCTTCAGTCTGCTGTATCTGAGATCAGCTGAGTTGTACCAGCTTTCTTTCAGTGAGTATTTACATGCTGTCCTTTTAATGCCATTTACTTTCAAACTTTCTGTGCTCCTCTTTTCAATTTAATTTGTCTTGCTTTCACTTTTTTTTTTATTTCTTCAATCCAGTTTGACAATCTTTGTCTCTTATTTGGAGTATAAACTTCAATTTTATTTAATATATTAGACTGAACAATATAAAATTGCAAATATTTTATCATTCTTGATCAATACAAGGACAATTTCATGTGATTCAACCAAGTAATTTCTATGTATTAGGTTAAATGTACAATGTTTAACATTTGTTTCCTATTTTCCCCTTTTTCTTTTCTTCTTGAGCTATTTGTATCATTAAAGATGTTTTATTATTCCATTCTACCTGTGATTAGCTTTCCTTATTATTTTAGTGACTGTGATAGACATCGCAATGGTCATCCTGACATCTTACAGCCTAACTTAGATTAGCGCATTTCCTGCATCCTGGAAATGTAAGGTCGCACAAGACTTGGGCTCATTCTCTGCCCTCCATCCAGTGGGACTTATTATAGATTGATCACTCTTCCTCATTCGTCACGAATTGCTCAGTCCCTCCCGGTACTAGGTTTACAGTTTATGCCATTTTTCACATGATTTTGCAGTTCCTCCCGCTAGAAGGGGAGCAGTCGTGCTTCCCCGTGCCGTGACGCCGCCTGGGCCACGAGACCTGCTGTGGGATGCGGATGGACAGAGGTGGTGGGCCATGGCCAGTCCAACAACTTACACGGCGGCAAGGGTTTCCCGCTGCTCCCCTGCCTCATCATTCGCCAGGTGTGAGACCTGCTCCAAGTGTCCTAAGGTCAAGGAGGACTAGCAACCTGCAGGGAAGACCCGGAGCCAGTAGAAGTCAGCAGAGCCCAGCCAAGTTCATCAAGCTTTCATGAGTCCACAGACGCTTGAGTTGGAAGTAAAAGAAATGGCCATTTTGTAAGCTCTTGAGATTGTGAAGATTATATATTATTATTACTATTCAGCAAAAACTAATACAGTGCTATTTTGACATGCATTTTAACTTGACAAATATTTTAAACTCCACAAGACATTTAACAGTGGTAGTAGTTAATTAAACAGTAAAAATTTATTTAGGGTTACTACATCTTTATCCTCTCCAGTGAGTCTTTTATTCCCTTTGGGATTATTTTCTTTCTGTGTAGACCCAACATTTATTAAGTAATGTACTACTTAACTGCTAAACATTTGGAGATTTTATAGACATATTTTTGTTGTTGAATTCCAATTTAATTCTACTATGGTCAGAGAAAATGCTATGTAAGATTTTCTTTCTCCTTAAAGAGCTCTTTTTAAAATGTGTTTCATTGTGACAAAAAGCTTTGTAATGCTTCTTGGTCTGAAGATATCTTTATTTGACCTTCATTTTTGAAGAATATCTTCACCAGGTTTCCTATTCTTAGTTGGCAGTTTTATTTTACTCACACAGGATAGAGAGGTTAGAAAGATACCAAGTTTTGGGAAATTCTCTAAATATTGCTGTGTATCCATTCATATAAACCCTGTATTTTGATGTGTCCAACCTATTAAGTCCTCAATTTCAGTTATTGTACAATTTAGTTCTATAATATCTATTTTATATTTTTTATAGATTACAGTTGTCGGGTAATCTTCTCTACTGCTTTATCCATTTTAGTGAATATATTATTTATAGTTATTTTAAAGTACATATCTGTGAGGCCAATATCCGGATCATGTGTGGGACTGTTTTCATTTGTCTGTTTTTCTTTTGTTTCTAGGTCTTTTTATCTTGCTTGCTAATCTGGCATGATTGAATGCCGGATGCTTTGAATAAAATGTTCAGAGGATCTAGATGAGGCTGTATCATTATTCGGTATTAATCTTACTGGCAGTCAGATGGAGACAGGGTACCCTGAGCTGGCCAAGACTGGCCTCTGCCCAGTCTGCACTCTGTCTGCAGTAGAGCCTTCTCATGTCTCATTCGAAAACCTGGACTGTGGCCGCGCCTCCCCTCTTGGTGGGCCAGTGACAGAGCATCTCCCTGAACTCCTGAGGTCTCTATAGCAACTTTCTAAAATTTTTTTAAATGGTACCGGCGCCAGGGGATGAGCCTAGGACCTCATATGTGGGAAGCCAGCACTCAATCCCTGAGCCACATCGGCTTCCCCTGAGTTGCTTTTTTCATTTGTTTGTTTGTTTGTTTGTTTTGTTTTGTTTTTAGGAGGCACCGGAGACTGAACCCAGGACCTACCATGTGGGAAGCAGGCACTCAACTGCTTGAGCCCCATCCCACTCCCTCTATATTAGCTTTTATTCTCAGTTTCCTAGTTCTAGGACCCATTCCTACCGAGTCTGGGAGTTAGCAAATATTTTACAGCAAAATAGCATAGAGACTATTAGGCTTATTTGTATGCAGTGAGATCCTTTGCTATGAGACCGTTGTCCCTCAAGTTCTGGATATTTTGCTAGAGCTAAGGTACAGTTTTTGTCTTCTCTGTCCAGTGAGATACCCCACAAGCTTGAGGCCACTTCTCCCTGTTTGGTCACCAAGCTGTGAGCTGTGAATTGACTGTTCCAAAGAGAAAGAGTTGCAAAGAAGGTACAGCTCCTCTAAATGCAATTTGGTGACTCAACTACGAACCACCAGGTCCACTTGCTGATGCCTTCAGACAATTTTCATTTTACCTGATGTTTTTAGCTGTCCTCTTTGGGATGGTTAGTTTGATATCAGTTACTCTGTGATAGCTAGAAGATGAAGTCTTTGCCTGCACTTTTAACCTTTAAATGCACCTTGTCTTTAAACAATACAATATCAGAAATATGCACCTGCTTTTGGAATCTTCTCCCCAAAGGAGAATATTCAATAACTGCATTACTTAAATACAGGGTATGGTATGTGCTAAACTGAATGCAGACTGTTTTCTACTGAACTTGCTACCTAAAGTGATGACAACAATTTTAAGTAATAAAAACTCCAGTGTATATATCCTAGATATAGTTTTCTTCTCATTTTTATGTTTTCCCTGAAGGACACATGAGAGATTCTCAGCAAATATGTCTGAACTTTAAATATATACTCAAAAATTGAACTACAAATAATAGCAGACCATTATCTAATTGCATGTCACCCATATGCAAGAATATTCTGCCTTCAAGACACATTTATGCTAAATGAGCAAAATGAGAATTTACTATAGACCGGTTACTGTTCTGCAATATTTTAAATGTATTCATGAGATAGATGAGATTATTAGTACCCATTAGAAAGTTGAGGAAATTGAAGTAGAGAAGAGTCAAGAAACTTACCCAAAGTCACAAACAGAATGATATTTAGAAGAGTGTTTAAAGCCACATATTCTGATTCCATTCATTCATTTATCCTACTAATGAATAGTAATAATGGTAACTGATTGAACAGGCACAATTGTAGGTGCTGGGAATAGAGCAGTTGGGTTTGATCCTAGCTCTGCCAAGCCTTCTCCATGGACACAGCTGTATTTATTTTTCCATCTAATATTATCTATCTATCTATCTAATCTACCATCAGTCTATCACCTATCTCTATCTATCTCTCTTGGATGTCTACCCATCTATCACCTATGTCTCTATCTTTCTATTTATCATCTATCTATTAAAAACATGAGTTCAAAATAAAATCAACAATTCCAATTCAATAACACAGGGTTCATTTTAGTTTTCTCCCTTTCCATCTTTATAATTTCTTTCTCTGACAGAGGCAAATGTCATGTTATTCTTGGACTATTTGCTTAGTTAATTGATTTGGTATACATAACCAATATGCCAACACCTCTGCTGGCCCTTCTCCCTCACGGGTGACATCTACACTCTATTCTGGCTGCTGCTTTCCCACCCATAGGCACCTTTCTCTTGCTGCCTTATGTTCTGACACTTTGTACCAGGCAGTCCCACCACACCAAGCTTCTCACGTGGCCAGGCTACATAGCCGCATTCCACGTTGCTTTCATAAGCAGAGGCTCTCCCTGCTCTGCTGTGTCTCTGTTAACCTGAGCTAGCCGCCTTCCTTCAGCGTGGACATGCTCTTCACCCATGCCAAGCTCCGATGCCCATCTGGGCATCACAGGCTCCCCCTCTCACGTGGGTGTCTACCTTTTTGGGAAAAACACAGGGGTCTAGGACTAAAGTATTTAGGAAAGGGAGGACAGGGAAGGGGAAGAAGAAAGACCTCTGTGTGGTTTTTTTTTCCATTCTTATTTCTCTTTGGCATTTAGTTTGGATAATGTCTGTTGACCTCTCTTTCCTCAGCTATGCCCAGTCTTCTGGTAAATCCATCCAACTAGATATCACATTTTTTATGTCTAGCATTTCCATTTGGATCTTTATATAGTTTTCATCTATTTGGTGAAATTTCACCTTTCTTCACACTTGTTTTCCACCTCCCACCAGACCCTTTCCTGTCATTGCCATGGGCATTTCAAAGTGCCTGTCTGATAATGCCACCATTTGGGTCATCTTCTTCTCCTGAACACCAATCTAATTTTCTGTCTTCTTCATGTGTCACGTGATTTTCATTTTATGCTGGACATTTTCTGTTAAGAAAAAGTAGGGACAAGTAAATATTTACCTCCACAAGAGAGCATGTTTCTTCTCCTGCAGAGCATTAGTATGTGAGGCTGGGGTGGGAGTGACTCAATCTATTCTGTAGTTGAATTGGGGCTGGGCTTTATTAGACCTTTAATTAGATTCAGTTCACCACAGTATTCAAATATTTTGAGGGTGGCATCAGGACCTCCCCTCCAGCACAGCTTGTGATCTAAGCACCTGTGAGATTCCAGAAATCTTTTTGTTTTTCAGAGCCCAGAAATCAGCTTTCCAAAGCATGGGGATTTTTGTTGTTGTTCTTCAACCTATCTGTGAGCTTTGGGGGGTTTCTGGGGAGTTGTTTTCTTTCTCTACAATCCTGTTGCCAGCTTTCAGCATATCAGAAGCTGTCTCTCCAACCTTTTGCCTCATCCCAGCTTCAGAATACTCCTACAGAGCATTCAATGAAGGGTCCGAGTGCCTTGGAGACATTTCTCTCAGGTCTCCTGCCTGGCTCCCACATTCTGACAGATGCTGCAGTGCACTCAGTGAAAGTCTACAGACCTGTGGGTCTAGCACAACGGATAGAGACCAGATTACACATCACAACATTTTGGCTCCTATTTAAGCAACTCAACTCTTAAATTATTTGTGAACTACTAAGAAACATCTTTGCACCCTTAATAGTCTACAAATACCATGCACTGTTCCCAGTATGAATGCCTCAGAGTTTTTAAGACGTAGAAACATATGAATACATGATTTGAGAAGAGAGCAAGCGAAGGCCACTTAGCCCATTAGAATGCATTTTGACTTTAATATGCAATTCCCTCCAGATACCACTTAACTATTTCCTGAGTGAATCTAGCATTCTGACTCAATATAATTCTTCCATCTTAATTTCTGTGTACGATCTCTTCTGTCTCCCAGCGGTAAGGAGACATCAGGAGGATCACGGGGGGCCAAGCCTATGGCTTGGGGGAGGAAGATGAGTTTAGTTCCTCAAGTTCTAAATAACTCAGAACCTGATGGGAGCCAAGGGGCAGCAAAGTCACAGCTTCCAGAGAAGCTTCTGGCTTTCGTGCAGAAATCCATTAAGCACCTCTCCTGCCCAGACAATTTGGGAGACTGCCTGCTGCCTGCTCCAAAGGCCAGGCTTGCTGCTTCCAGGCTCTTTTTGGAGAGACACGAGCGGAGCAAGTGCAGTCTGCCTTCTCCACCCCTCAGCTCCATTCCACCAGTCCCTCCTTCCTTCCTGAGGCTGCCACCCAGAACCTGCCCACCCAGAATGGGCCCTGCACACCCAGCTCTTCCCACAGTCTGCTCCCAAGCCTAGACCAGCAGGAAGTAGCAGGAATTCCCATGGTGGCTCAGCTCCCAGCAGGCTCCCTTGTCTGCCTGGAGCAGCCAGTCCTGAATGGCTAAGGGGCTCAAGCTACTTCTTCAACCCCATGTGGATCCCTGGGCTGCCCAGGGGCTGATAACTGCTTCTTTCTTTCCTAGTAGACCTCTATCTCTCTCTCTCTCTCTCTCTTTCTCACCAGTGGCAACAGCTTATCGTTCACGCCCTCCAGCTGAACACAGCCTGCACCTTCTCCGTCCTTCCAGCAAAATACCCTCCTGCCATCTGCAGCGGCGCATGTGCTTGTGTGTGCATTTGGCTTCCCCACACCCAGGAGTGTCCCCCTTGTGGACAGGAACTTGACTTAACAGACATGTCACGTGTGGGACTCAGAGCCTGCTGTTGGGAACGGGACAAATGCGGCACTCAACCTCAGGGAGCATCTGGTTGGGGACGCATTCATCTCCAGGTCCTCCATGTTCCTGCCACCGCCTCCAGGTCACAGCAGGCTCTCAGTAAGTGAAGGGTGGGTGAGATGGACCCCTCTGTGGAAACGCCCTCCATGCCTCTGAGGGCTGAGGAGCTACGGCCGCAGGCTCTGTCAGAGCAGGAAGCTTTCCTACCGCCCAGCCAGCTGGGAGGTGAAGACTTCAGGCGTTCGGCGGACGAATCCCGCACCCTGGCCCCGTGCTGGGTGTCCCCCTAGACGCTGGGGACAACGGGCCCCTGTGCTTAGGCACCAACTGCAAAGCAGACAGGCCTTGGTCCTGGGGGCAGGGGCGGGCCTGTGGGGAAGCTCTGGGGCTCGTCCTTTCTCTTCTCCCTCTGCACCGAGTGGCCAGGAAGCAGCGGCCTCCCGTGCAGGTGGGGCCGTGCCTGGTGGAAGAAGAAAAGCTCGACTGTAGACCCCTCAGGCCTGGGGTAGCATTCCAGGCCTCCCGGCCTCGCTGCGCCGGCTTGGAAAAGTCACTTTGCCTTTGGGCCTTCGCTGCTGCCCTGTAAAGCTGATTCCTGAGGGGTGAGCGGCGGGGAGAATGAAAGGTGTATTTAATGGGCAGTACCTGGCACCGTCTCTCTGCAGAGCAGACACATGCAGAGTTGGCAGGTATGTGCATTCCTTAATTGCCACCAGCCCCAGCACCTCATGCATCTCTTGACAACAGGCTGACAGCAGAGCGCCTTGTTTTAAATATTTGCATTTGGTTTTGAATCACAGAAGTAATAAAAAATGGAATTCTCGCGGCAAACGATTCAGATGATAGAGGCCTTGGAAATTTGTCTCGGTCCCTGTGCCCTCCTCGAAAGCAACTCGAGTTATCAGTGAGGTGGGCCTTGGGAAATTATTTTTTTTTAATCCCAGAAGCCCAGTGAGCAAGCAGGGGCTGCCTGCCGTTTTTCTTATTAGCATGCACACACATCTCCGGCTGCGGCCAGGTGTTTGTCGGTTCTGGGCCATCCGTCTTCCTGCTCCTGCTCCTCGGGGTGACTCCTCCGGAGCATATGGGTTGTTTGGATGACAAACTCCCCCGAAGCCGCTCTGGCTGGCTCCTAACTGCTTCGTACACGCATGCCCGGCACACGGCCTCGGCGCCGTGCCTGATGGACTGTCACGCCCTGCCTGAAAAACTGCCTCCCACCATCCCCACATTTTGCAGACAGGGAAACTGAGGCTTTGGCAGAAAATTCCCCAAGGTCCTAAGAGGTAGAGAGTGGCAGGGTTGAGACTGGAACCGTCTCTGGACTTCTGAGTCAATGTTTTCTTTCACTACTCCCTGATGCCTCAAGAAATACGCGATCACATAGTCACGCCTTCAGTCGGTAAACCCCCAAAATTCCCGAGACCCAGGTAACAGGTAGCATATCAGGGCAGGAGAAACTCGAACCCAGAACATCTTTCTTTCATAGCCACGTGCTTCTCCAAATGCAGCCAGTGTATTTTTACACGCATTCAAAAATAGAGAGAGAGAGTGATGAGAAGGGAGGCAGAGGGAGGGAGAGATGAGAGGAGAGGGGCGAGAGGCAGAGAGACACCCTGCTTGGAGAATGTTTCTAGAACTCCCACCTTGCCTACAGCCTGGGCCCCACAACAGGAAGCTGTGCGTGACCCGAGCCCAATGAGCCACCCAGCCTGTGCTGGAGCAAATAGCCCTAATAACAACTGCTTCTGTCACTTGACGATGTTTTGTCTTATAGGACAATTTCTGCAGAAATTATTGATTTTACGGCTTGAGATCATTCCTTGCCTTTCATGCTGAAGACGCAAACATTCGTCATGATGGAACACAGCAAGTATCTGGGACTCGTCTCCTGCTCCTCCCGGGCGGTCGTCTCATCTCCAGCAGACAGCACAGCCGCTGCGCTCGCCGGGGACTCAGCTGCCGCCTGTCCCAGCAGCCCCGGCACCGCCGACTGTCCCAAGGCCAACAGGAGCGGTGGGCAGACGGATGGCAGTGCCGGCGCCTCGCGCCTCAGTCCTGGAGGATCTCGAAGAGGCTTGTGGCGGCTTTTCCTCCCACAGCGCCTCCGGGGTGGCCTGACTTGAGGCGTGAGAGCCCGGCAGGAGGTCCTCAGCTAGCCGCCCGCCCTCCCTGGCCCTAACCCTCTGTGCAAGGAGGGGTGGTGCCGGGGCAGGCCCCAGCCCAGGCCTCGTGCCAGCTCTGGACACTCGGACCAAAGGCACTTGCTGGTAATCTGGGTGGAGTCTAACTGTGCTCCTTGTATTTTTCCTTGTTGAACCTGGCAGCTCTGTCCTAGGAAGGATTAAGTCTGGTGTGCACGCGTGTGTGTGTATATATATATATAGATAGATAGATAGATAGATTCCTTCCTATGATTTCATTGGTTCAATCAACAACCGTTTCTTTAGCACCTAGTATGGGCCAGACATGCTTTAGGGCCATGAGAAAATGGCAAAGAGCGAATGTCAAGTCTATGTTAGAAGACTCGGAAAAGAACGAATGCCAATTATAAGTGATTTGAGTAACACATTAACTCCTGCCAGATCCTTTGAAATGCCTCTAACAATTACCTTGGTTTAAGGAAAAAACATCCCGGGAGAGCAGTTCCCTAAAGCAAACGCAGTGAGGTGCCCCCGAGGCCCGACAGACACCCACGGCCTTGAGTCCACCCGACCACCTGCTGGCACGAGGCAGGGTCCCAGGTGCTC